>ARYC01011091.1:0-12962 GCA_000711775.1 Oxytricha trifallax
GAAGATTACTTAGATTAATAAAGATACTCTAGTAGAAAATTAGCATAAACAATTGAACTATAAAAGCTTTAGCTAGAATTAATTTCATTAAAATTTTACTCACTTTCATTTAATGTCACACGCCATCTACACAATTATATACTCTCTTTAACGCATTCAGCCCAAAAAGCATACAACCGATCGAATAACACCGAATGAACTAAGTATTCAGAGCAGATATAAAGTATCAATTCCGATAAGGATGATTTCTTTATTTTCCCTTATTGGTAGTATGTTTATGTTTGATATTTATTAAATATTTGATAAAGATGGTTCTCTTATCTATATTCGATATCAATTATTATTAAATTTAGTACTTCTTGTTAACGCTTACTTCTCAAGCTCTGCCATTAGTGAAATAAGGTGCTATTAATGTAAACTATCTAGTATCTTTTGAAAATTCATTTGCTTTTTGGGAATTAGAGCATTTACAATTGAAATGTACACTCATCCATATTTATTTTTAATGCCCTAATCTTTTAATTTATAGTACATTTATACATTAAATAATCAAAGTCATAAATAAAAATAATAATGTTTTGATAATGATAGTTTCAAAGCAATAATTAATCAAAATAAGAGGAAAGCAATATTAAAGTTATTTGAATAATAATTATCTGTATTTACAAAGACAAAATTGGTAAAGTTTTCAAGCATTATAATTTCTCCATTCTCCTTTTATTTCTGACATCTTTCCAATCTTCTTTAATTATCCACTTTCAGTTCCCTGGTTTTTCAAATCATCTGATTGTCGCATCCAAAGATATTCATCAGTAGTGCAGAAATATAAATATTTTAAGACATGTTTTTTGTCATTTATAGATTGCAATGAGTTTCCGCCATTTTCAGCTCTTTCACAAATATTTATACAATCATAAACCAATAATTAAATAAGGTAATTCTTAAAATAAATCATGAATAATCAAAATTGTTGAATCTAAACCATAATTTATAAAGCGTAAATATTCATGAATATTTTAATCATAAGCAAGTAAAAAAATAAAATAATTAGAGACAAGTAAGTTGTAAAATTAATTTCAAATTCAAATCAATTATTGTATTTTTATTATTATAAAATATTTGGTAGATTTAAAGAAAAAAAAAAAAAAAAAAAAAAAAAAAAAAAAAAAAAAAAAAAAAAAAAAAAAAAAAAAAAAACAATTAAACTATTTACATTATTTATATAGGGGGTCATCGCAAATTAAAAGCTACCAAATTTAATGCGTTGATTGAGTTAAGTTTTATTCCTAATTAAACGCTATTCCTAACAGCTATAAAATGTCGACATGCCTTAGACAGTAATCTAATCCAGGATAACAAGGAATACACGACCAGTACTAGTTGCTTCTTTTGGTGACAACTGGTGAGCCAGTACTACCAGCAAGGAGCCCAACAGGCATGGAAGAAGGGGAGGAATAGAGTGAAGACATAGATGTAAGTACCTTCGACTATCACACCGTTGCAAGCATCAACATCGCATGGCTGCCATAGAGCATCAGTGGCTTTGTAGGGTCCAAAGTTAAGGTGACCATCTCTTGCAAGATCAACAATACTTGTAACTCATTGGGCAGTTTACAGATTAGTGTTAGCGTATGTCAAGTAATACTTGGTTCATTGGGTGTAAGAAGAGCATGATGTAACTATTACATTAGAGCTGAGTTTGTCAGTAGAAAGAAAGGACTGAATGAGTAATAATGATAGAAAGTCTTGTATTCGCTGCTTACTAAACATTAATCAACTTCTACTATCTTGGTGCGAAGAAGTCCTATAGGAGCTCTGAAGTGCCAGAGAGGATAGGAATTCCACTGGTTGTGACTCCAACAAGTGCATCGCGCATGGTAAACTGCAATTGGATTCAACTGCATTAGTATTGGTAAGTGTATTCCATATTTATTGAGCCCCTTTAGGTAGTTAAACAATCCGTTAGGTACCCTAAACAGCAAGATAGAGGAAAGCGCTTTGAGTAGAGTGGATAGAGGATAAGCATTGAGAAATTCGCAGGTTTAAGATCTATTTGATCAGCATTAATGATCCGATTTCCAAGGAAATATGCTTCAAAGTACTCTCTAGATGTCATAGGATGGTCCGCAAAATTAAGATCATCGATTATCTCGGCTTCTGTGGTAGATGTCTGAGTCGGACATTTTACCTCCGTAGATCAGAAGGTGGAATATCGCATGGTGTTTCTGGCAGCCCTTAGTCGAGCTTTTGCCCCTTACTTCGTTTGCAAAACCGAAACTCCAAATATTCCGAGATGCCTAATGTGAAGACTAGACTCCAGCTGATGAGTAAGTTAAAAGAAGAGAAGATAGACTCGTAAATAAGAATGTTATTGAGGATGAGAAGCCAGAAAGCAAGAAAGAAGAGACAATGAAGATGAGCTACCAGTTGATTCCTTAGTTCAGTAGTAAGTAGTTAGGCGCTTATTCAGCCATGGTTGATGTGTGTTAAGATTAAGAGTAGTCCGAATAGTCTATCCTTACTCAAGCTAAATTACTCTCAATGCAAGAAAGTCAGAAACAACAATATATAGTAACCAGGCCAACAGGTTAAGAACCATGACAATTCGCTGGCTTGATTTTCAATGAATTCGTGATACAACTAGTTGCTAAACCTTACTTAGATTTGAACAATAACGATCTTGACTCTTAGATCAACTAGACTGGTGGCTCAACCAAGGAAGAATAGCTAGAAGAAAAAGTAAGTAAGATGAGGAAGATAAGAAGCAGGAATGGTTTGTGAAATTTAGATATAGGCTATAAACTTTGCACTTATAGAATAATAATTATAAATTAAATAATACAAAAACATTTTCTCCCAAATTTTAAATTCTTTTATAAGTAAGCTAATTCATTATCTAAACAATATAGATTTATTTTTTAATGAATCGATGTTTCAGGCATTATAATTTAAAAAATAGGAACTTAATATCCAGATTGTTGAGAGGTTTAAATCAGAGTTAATATTTATACCCTAAAATTTTTAGGTCATGTATTTTATAATATAAACTTAAATTGAGAAAGCAATTTAATTTAGTGGTAAATTTAAAAAAAAATTATTAGTTATAGATATAAGATTTTCTCTTAGAATTCATTATTAAATGAATAAATGCTTTTATATATTCAATAAATCAGTGATATATATTTGTTTTGAGCTATAGATAATTTTAATATATAAAGTGACAGGTTAAGTTATATAGATTTTATATTTATAGAGTCACATATAGTGAGTTACCACTTACCCAACTTTAAGTAAATAAATATGAGGTTTATAAAGTAGTTATAAAATATGAGGATAGACTTCATTCATGAAATGTTATAATTGAATAAGGTAAATTTTAATTTACATATTAATAAGTAAATAAATTAACAATAGCAATAATAACTATAAAATATGGAATTATAAAATAAAATTTACCAATTTTTACTTATCCTTAATATTTAAAACTATTAATATGTTTATTTATTATTTTTTCTTATCCTTGACTTGTGGTGAATCATTCTCATATTACTTCTCAATCAACCTTTTAATAACCCTGTAGAAAACCTTGTATAATTAAAATTTTTTGATAAATTATTATTTAATAGCATTATCTATGAAATAATAGGAACATTAAAATCAGAAAATTTTTTTAATCATAGTTTATTAAAAATTTTGTAATTTTCTTTTTATAAATTAATATTTAATACTATTCTTTTATTAAGAACACGTAATACCAACTCCGAGATGTCTATATAATAGTATTATTCTACCAATATGTTTGTATTCACATTAAAACTTAACTTACAAAAATCCTAATGACTAAGAACATTGGAAATGCTATCCTCTTTATCCAAAGGATCTAAACTTTTAGAGATATGATGTTTTATAAAAAGTGTTAATTAATGAAAATTACACTTGCACTCAATACCTCAAAATTCATTTTCTTATCTAGCAGATGTTAACAGCTCTTACAGCTCAACACGTTCTTGGTCTCACAAGCTTTTTTCACAATTCACTAAACATTATTATCAGGCTCTTCAGTTTAGCTTGAAAGTATACCTATTATAATAGTGTTAAGGAGGGAAAAGATCCAATAGCAGCTTTATCTAAAGTGTTACACTTTGTAATTAGTTAATCATGATTATTTTGGGCCATTTAAAGGAATTCAGCTTAATTTCCAAAAATAGAAATTAAAAAGATCTCTAGTTCAAATGATGTCTTTCTTATTGTTAATGGATTTCCTGCAAAGTTTTGCTGATTAAGTAATATATAAGATAGTTTATTAAATTCTCATACTCAAGCAATAATAAAAATATATAAAAGTTCTTACTGTTGAAATAGCTAGACTATTTCGAGAGATTGATTTAGCAAGTTCAAAATCGAGAGATTGATTTAACAAGTTAAAAAGTTGAGAAGCAATTAAAACCGTATTCATCAGACCTCAAGAGAAGTATCTAGAGTTAACTTATTTAGCTACCAACTTATGGAATCTCTCAAATTAAGAATGAATAATTTTAAGTGAAAGAAAAATTAAATATTATTATATAAGTCTTATGTTATATTGTCAAATCACTTTTACATTATTTATAATTTAATTTTAAAAATAAATGTTTCGCTTAATATACAGTATATTTTGTAGCACTATATTAATATGCTCACATTTTTAACGATTATTTAATCAATTTTTTGCCGTTGCTCTAATAAATTAATCTATCTTTGAAAAAGTTGACTGTAATACTTCCTAGAAACTACTCACTCAACAATTATTTTTTTATTAGCTTTTAATAATAAAAGCTCCCTTAAACTATAAGTTTATCTGCATTTTTTGTTGAAATAGATTTATTTTTTAAATCATATAATGACTTAATTGTTTTTATTTATATTTGTTAAATTTCGGTGTTTAATTGTCTTTAAAAGCGAAAATGTGAATCAGGGTGCAGTAGTGATACTATTGATTCTATAACTGAAAATAAAAATAAGGGATACTTTATATTTTTAATTGTCTAGTGTCCCATGAGTACCAAAATGCGAGAGCCATTGGTTTATAAATTACTTTTTATGCCATAAACTCAGGCTTTATTTACATGTTTTCTCATTTGATCGTGTGGGTTAATCTACGTTTTTCTTATAAATAGGTGCTTTTCACTGCTGCCTATGCCAATTAACTAAACTAGTAGTCCTAATTCTTTCTCAATTAAATAAAGTTGCCTTGACAATTTCGTTTAATATGTTCGGAATGACTACAAAGATTTACCACTATCGATTAGACAGGCTAAGAATCCTGATGCATACCATGACTTACTCGAAATACCTCAGTAACCTAATAATGAGGAAAATCTGTTATAATTTCCAAAAATGATTAAGTAATTAAGAATTTATACACGCTAATTAAATACTAATCATTCTAATATATTTAAAAATGATAAGTAATAAAATAGCTTGTTTAAATTCTTAATTATTTATTAAATTTTTCGAAATTGAAACAAATTTTACTCAATGCCTTTTGCTTTTAATCTACCAACTTTGATCTTCATTATATCTTTTTAGTCTTAAATGAACTTTGGCAATAATAATTGTTTTGAAGTTTAGTAATGCAGAGCCTCCTCAACATGAACAGGAGACTGCTTTCTGGAAATAATTTCTAATCGATAGTAATAAGTTAAAAGTAATAATAAATACAAATGCTCTTTAATTTTATAAAAGAATAAATTGATAAGAGATATGGAAGTTGTAAATTTAAATTCAAATTAAAAAAAAATTATATATATTTTTATTATTATTAATTATTTGGTAGCTTTTAATTATTAATAATAGTACTTATAATAGAAATATATTTATGCATAGGGTCTTAATAAAAAAACATAAAAATACCAAATTTAATGTGATCCTTTTTAATATTATTGGCTTGAATTAAAGTTTAATCCTTACAGCTATAAATGGAAACCTCTTTATTTAAGTCTACCAATGCAGAGTGATAAAAACTGAACATCCATCTCGAGTCGACTCAAGTGCTTTCGCCTCACACGCAATACTATTAGCAGTGTCTCCAACATGCAGCAGTGTATGGCGAGAGGAGATTGGAATCATAAACATTCATGGCATTTAAAGTAATATAATTACAAGCGTCAACATCACAAGGCTGTCATTGAGCATCAGTGACTTTGTAGTGCCCAAACGATAAAGTGACCATCTCTTGCAAAACCAAAAAGATTTGCGAATCTTTTGGCAGTTGGGAGGTTCGTGTTAGACTAATTCAGTAGCATTGAGTCTTAGCAGAATATGTAGCAATAGCGGTTGAGCAGAGCCTGCCAGCCAGTTAAGAATCATGGAGATGCGGAGTAATAATGAAAAGAGATCTTTTAAACCCCAAAGCATTCTTCAACTTCGACTCTCTTGGCACTAGAGAATGGTTCCTTAGATGCGAAGAAGTCTTTTAAGAGCGCAGTAGCATCAGAATTGATGGAACTTCATTAATTCAGAATGCATGGCATAGAGCTGGTGTGAGAGAGCTCCAAGAATCCCAAGTGTATTTAATGGAAAGTGGAAAATAATCGTCGAATGTCAAGTCACACTAATAGGAATCCCCCAATGCAACCACTCTGCAAGCATGGAGAATGAAAACCTGTTATTAGAATGAAAGAGCCAGCGGTAAAGAGTAATTCGTAGGCTTGGCTACTAGAAAAGAGTGTAATCTCAGTCATGTATCAGGAAATGTGCAAAAGGCGCCTGTCAAGTCAGCACTGTGTGAGCTAAGAAATAAAGATCTTTGATTATCTCGGCCCCTAGGACAGATGTCTGAGTCGGAAACTCCATCTCCCTGCGTCTTTTAATGGAGAATCGCGTGGTGCACCTGGCATCTCCCCAGTCGAAGGTTCACTCCTTACTTCGTTTGCAAAATTGTGTCCTCAAATACCTGATTTCTCAATGTAAGTATTAAGATCATTTTCAGAAGAAGCCCATTAAACTACTGCTGTAGACAAGAGAGCAGCTAGGCGCTGGGAACAGATGCTGAGGCTGTGCTATCTTACCTCTGAGAAAAAAGCTTTATTTAAAAGAATCCTTTTTTGAGAAATTACATATCTATCAACATTCTGACATTGAGAGGCTTAAGTGCAAAAGGTGGTATGTGATGAGGAGCCACGATCAGGAGCGAAGACCCCAAACTTAATGTGCCTCGTTAACAAATGGGAAGGAAAGGATCTCACTAGGGCATGCAGTCTAAGCAAGGTAGCTCCAGAAATATTAGGAATTACAGTGTGTCTCTTCCGCTAATACATTCTATGCTATCACATTTTAGCTTCCTGCTATAATTATTTAATTTGCAGTTTAATTTACCTAATTTAGTAATGATTCTTTTGTATAAATAAATTATCTCTCCTATTTAAATATGCCTTATGGGTTTTGTTTGTATATTTATTTTTCATTTCTTCCAAATTTAAAATTCTTTTATATCATTGAGGGCCAATGCAGAATCCCAAAACAACCTAGTTTATGAATCAAAGGTTTTCATGCAAAATATTTCATGAGGAAAAATAAAATTCTTATCGAAAGGATTAATAATACATTAATGGGAATTTTCAATTATAATTGTCATGATAAGTTTTCCGAAAAATCATTGTATGTTTTTGTCTCAAACTAGACCTTTTTATAATAAGATAATTTTTGTGTACTAGCGATCTAGAAATTTTGATGAAACTTTCTCAGTGGAAAAGATTCATGAACTGCTTGAGTAGGATATATCTTCAATGATGATATAGGCGCCTCTCGCTTCATTATAGCTATTAAAACTATAAAATAATAAGGTTTAAGCATATTATGTAAATTAAAATGGCATTTAAATTATATTGCTAGACGAATAATTATTATTAATAAAATATTAATAATAATTTAGATTAACAATTGATTATTAGTTATAATTTTTGATAATCCAAGAATTTATAATACTGAAAAATTGAATAGTTTTAGAATTAATTAATAACAATCAGTTTAATCCATTACTAATTCTACTAATATATATATACAAAGCAGATTGTAATTTTAAGGAATAATACCTTAATTGGATTTATGAAAATTATAAACCTGATATTTATCAATAAATATTAAAAATTAAATGTAGGAAGATTTTAGATATATATTTATTTATTTTAGAACAATAATATATTACAAACTCCTTGATTTATAGACTTCTTAAGTTATAATGACATGACTAATTACAAGCATTTGTGAAAGATATTCCATTAAATTCATCAAAGATATCTTAAGTCTATAATATCTCACCAAAAGTGGCTGACTTAAAATCAAGACTGCTTAACATCGCCCTTTTCAAATAGAGATAGTAATAATTTAACACGTAAGGAAGCAGAGAAATTGTTGAGATCGTGCTCAAACAAGAAACAGACCAAAGCTTAATTGCCACATACTTGCCTCTCTAGCCTTTGTAAAACACTACAAAGCTGGGTCAATCTGCTTGCGTGTTATTCAAAAAGGAAACTAGCTTAAAAGACAGGTAAGCATAAGGAACAATTTAATGTCTATGGTTTGACCACTTTGCTTGTTTTTTAAACTTCTTCTACATTTATTCGATAAATACAATCGTTCAGATACCACTTAGAACTTTTCTAAAGCAACTTATAATTGAATATTCATCTAAGAGGTAGAAATTCCTATATAAATGATTAAATGATATAACCAATTAAGTAATGGACATGGATGAACAAACCACAAAGATAGCGGAGAGTGGAATGAATACAATAGTAAACAACTATAAGATTGTTTTATCTATAACTTAACTTATATAAAGACGTGATTTTTAATATAAATTATATGCTTGCACTGTATTTGAGTCATTAATGTGATTTAATTATTAATTTTTAATATAACGAAATAGATAAACTAATAAGTTATATTATATTATTTATAAATAATATGAAAAATCATAATTATCTAATTAATTCATCATTAATTATAATTTATAAATCTTATATTTATGTTTAAATATGTCTACTCCAATAACTACTTTAATTAGCCTAGATTCACAATTCAAATACTTGCAGAAAGAAAACATCTGGTTGAAATTCATTCTTGCAAGTGGAGATATTAATTAGGATAATTGGAAAGATGTCTAGCTATTCTATTCTAGATATTGTTTATTAAATATTAATCACTAATCGTCTATTATTCTCCGCAATATTCAATATCATAAATATATATATTTAACATAAAGCTCAAAGGTGTTAAAGTTCTACAGAAATACTTAAATACACACGATGATAATTTCACTAGGTCTCCTTAGCCTAAACTTTTTCTGCGGCATCCTAAGCACTCTCAGAAACGACTACTTAATCATTATAGTAAGATAACAGCAAGAAGCCAGGGTGCTAGCAGAGGATGAGGAGACTAAATTGGGAAATAACGGGATCAATAACAAAACCTGCTAGAGGATTTATCAATGTGCTCTTGCTACTCTAGTAGGTTTATGTTGCTGTTAAATTATAAACAAATATTTATGATAATGTAAATAACAATTCAACTTGCAAAATAGAAAGTAAGAGAAAGTATTCTGTTTATTAAATAATGGTTGAGAGAATTATAAATGTTTTAGGTATGTTTAAATGAGATTTAAATAAATATTATGAATATTAATGTAAGATTATATGCTAATTTATTCTCTAATAATTATTATATCTTATTACAAAGTTTATATTATTCATTAAAATCATAATTGAAATACTGATAAACCTAAATAGAAGTGACATGTTTTATTAAGAATCCTAAAAGCAGCTTATTTTCTAATTTATAACTAGTCTGAGGTTTTCTTTTTTGCAATTTTAAAGTCTTGTAGGAATTTCTTGATCAACTTTAAATGTTTGATTTCTTGATTAATTTTATATATAATGTTATATAATTTTATATAATTTTGTATTTATAAACCTAATAAATTAATTAATAAATATCTATATTTATTATTAAAACATCATTAATTATTATCAAAGACTCAAACAGGATAATATAATTATTTTCGAATCAATTTATTGCCGAAGTATTAATCTTGTGGCAGGAAAAACGCCTAAAAACTTTAGAGATATGAAATATCACGCGAGTACGAAGAATCTTTGAAGAGGGTCGTCTACTGTTATGATATACAGTTTCATAGATACGCAAGCAATATGGTGAGAATTGAACTGCAAAATATTAATTATAAAATTTGTGTACTCTTTTCATTTAATTAAAATTGATATGAGATATCATTATTCTTAACTTATTCATTGAACTATTATTTAATCTTTGAAATATAGAGAGCTTAACATTTTCATAATGTCTCCTGTTAATATCTAGAATTGAATTATTAGTCTGAATAGCGTGATTGTTTGTCGTTAAGACTGAAAGAAATCATTTACTTTCCTAATTTTCAACTAAAGCTTAAACTTACTTGATGCAATTTTAAGTCGAGCTGTAATGATAATTTTAAATTACAGTTTACTTATTTATTAAAACAAAACTATTTTGCATGGAAGAGGGGATGAGCTTGAAAATGCTAATAAGAATTAAAATGCTCAATCAAAAGATCAAGGAAATTTGACAATAAACTAATCTTCAATGACTGTTTTGAAACCTTCAAAAGCATCCAGTAAATCATCTGTTCTTATTTAGTTCTTCCGAAAAATATAGAGAATGCTCTATCAATTAATCATCAAAATTACAAACATTAGTATAGTGCCATAAATAAACCTTTAGGAAACTTATTAGTGTAAATCTAACTTCATTTTCAGCTGTGATTTTAATTGACTATAGTAGTTGATAAACACTGTTCTAAGCCATTACCTATTAGTTTGAGTAATATTAAGGCATACTTAATCCATTTGGTTAATTTTAATTCGTTATTTTATATATAAATTTGTATAAATCTACTTAAAATAAATGTCTCGATACTAAGCTTTGCAAAATCATTATGATGATGATGAGTAGTATATCATAAATATAAGATTTGGTACTTTTAAACCTTAGTATTGGACCAAATAATTGAATAGTTATTTTGAAATCTTTTAATTACCGAAAGTCTCAATATCTTAAATTGTCAAAGTTTTTATGGTTTTTGAGATATATCTAGGATATTTTCCTTTATAAAATTAAAGATTTGAATTCTACGAGTATTAGTAGCATTATGAATAGCGGCAATAACAGTAGAACAACAGTAATGACAGCAATAGCAATAGACACAGCAATAAATACTGAGCTTCTGAAATTCTAGAGAATTAAAAAATATAAATTTGTTATTTTCATTATACTCTTATTTTAATCATCAAGTTCTTCATCTTCGTCATTAGTTCTAAAATTAGATATTTAATAATCTCTTTGATTGTTGCTGAATTTATTGCTTTTAATGTTATCAGTGTTGATGCAATTGTTATTGAAGCTATTGCTAATACTAATACTTGTAAATTTTAAGTTTATAATTTTTTAAGGAAGATAGCTTAAGAACCATACTCAGATATTGCAACTTTTTCCCAAAGCGTTCCCTATTGTTTTATAATAAGTCGCAAAAGCCACACAAAATCTCACTTTACGCCCTAAAAGAATCACAATGTAACACAAAGTTTCGCATAACCTAGCATTGTAGGAAAAAGTCATAACTTTTCTCTTTAATATGTAGAGAGTGTTGAAGAAGTAAATAGTTAGAATTGAAAAAGATGGTCATACTATTATTATGGGACCCATGTAAGTTAGTGAGCGTTTTATGAAGTTGACGCTTGCAATAGATTCACAGGAAAGATGAGCTCAACTTAAAGGACAAAGATTGTCATTTCAGAGAGGAGCTCGCAAACTGATATTGAAGTTTTAAATTAGCGGCAGTTTTAATTGATCTGATTAAGTTCTAACCTTTAAATATATCAAAGTTATTATAAATCATGCCAGTTTATATTTTAAAAAATCTGCTCTTCCAATTTTGAATAAATTTACTTAATATTATATTTAAGATAGGTTATCTTGTCACTTTTAGATCTAAACTTATTTGCCATCTCATAGCCTATGATGACAGCCTCATTTGATTGATTAATTTAATGTAAAAGGTTTACTTTATGACAAAATATTTTAACTCTACCGATATCCTTATCTACTGTTGAATGAGATTCATTAGTTTCTAATAGAATTTCATTAGTTATTCATTACTTCAGAATTGATTTGTATACAGATTTTATAGCAATCAACTAAAATAGCTAATGTGATAAAACCCATATTCATTATGAATTAAAATCTAAAAAAATGGGAATTTTATATATTCTTTAATTACTTATCAACTTAAAAGAATGTTAGAGATAATTGTAAATAGCATTGGAATACTATAATTTATAAAAAAGTTACTCTCCCCTTTATCATGCTTCCACCTCTTACACAGCAAATTGATTATAAATCCACGTTTTACAGTAATATTTTTTGGATCAATTTTCCTACATTAAAGACTATATTTTTATATCTTAAGAATAAGCGTATTTTATTCTTACTTTGTCTGTTCTTACAATAACTAATTGAATATAATTTTAATAAATCTAAAAATATCCTAAAACTTATATAAAATAATTTTATTTTAAGTTAAAGGAATTGATATAAAATTATAAATAAATATAGGAGTTAAATTAGAATTAAATGGGTTTTTGAGCGAGGTTTGTCTCCTAGAATATCTGCTTTAACCATACTTCACTAAAATAGCTAAGTCATTTATCCAACTTTCATTAAATTTATCCTATTTGGCTGAGATTTAAGATTATTAATAACTTTTTTAACTTTGTTAGTTCTCCATAATAAAACTTTCCATTTCCATTTTCATGTAAAAGTTCTATTTTAATGAAGAATTCCTTCTCTAACTTAAATTACTCAATAAAGCGAATTTCTCTTTATTTTAAAGTCTCCCATTTGGATTCTATAAAGAAACTCGCACAGGAACA
>ARYC01011095.1:0-17113 GCA_000711775.1 Oxytricha trifallax
TAGTTTTTTGAGCTCATCTTTCAAACTAGCCACCTTAGGACTTCACCATATCAGTTCTTTTAGAGATAGCGTGGCTTCAACCTAAAGAAAGAGTGATTGCCATCGTTTTTTGTGTCAGGGAAAAGTCCTCAGATAACCTTCATTTCTTCTTTGACTGCTCTCTAAGTAGTCTACTATTGTTCCCTGATCTCTAAATACTCAGATTGCATCTTACAACATTTGAGTGGAAAAACTTATCGAAAACTGTAAAATTACGGTAAAACTCAAAAATTGATAAAAATTTGATATTTTTAAAACCTGATCAAAAACGGTGAAAATAGCCATATTTGGCATATTCGAGCAGTTTTTAAGAGTTTAAAAATCATGAGAAATTAAACTTTTTAGATTTATGATTTCAAATTGAGGTCAATCTTTTCTCATACACAGAGAGCCTTAGACATCTCATCCAGGTGAAGGAAGCTAGGAACCATAGTTTTTTGAGCTTATCTTCCAAACCTGACCCACCACGACCTCACCAGATCCAGTTACTCTTAGAGATAGTGAGGCAATTAGCTAAGTAAAGTGTGGTTGACATCGACTTTTGCCACAGGAAGAAGTCATCAGAGAACCTTCATTTCTTCTTTGACTGCTCTTTAAGGTATCTACTATTGTTCCTTGACCTCTAAATACCCAGATTGCATCTTACAACATTTGAGTTGAAAAACTTGCCAAAAATTGCAGAAGTACGGTGAATCTCCAAAAATGATAAAAATTTGATATTTTTAAAACCTGATCAAAAACGGTGAAAATAGCCATATTTGGCATATTCGAGCAGTTTTTAAGAGTTTAAAAATCATGAGAAATTAAACTTTTTAGATTTATGATTTCAAATTGAGGTCAATCTTTTCTCATACACAGAGAGCCTTAGACATCTCATCCAGGTGAAGGAAGCTAGGAACCATAGTTTTTTGAGCTTATCTTCCAAACCTGACCCACCACGACCTCACCAGATCAGTACTTTAGAGATAGTGAGGCAATTAGCTAAGTAAAGTGTGGTTGACATCGACTTTTGCCACAGGAAGAAGTCATCAGAGAACCTTCATTTCTTCTTTGACTGCTCTTTAAGGTATCTACTATTGTTCCTTGACCTCTAAATACCCAGATTGCATCTTACAACATTTGAGTTGAAAAACTTGCCAAAAATTGCAGAAGTACGGTGAATCTCCAAAAATGATAAAAATTTGATATTTTTAAAACCTGATCAAAAACGGTGAAAATAGCCATATTTGGCATATTCGAGCAGTTTTTAAGAGTTTAAAAATCATGAGAAATTAAACTTTTTAGATTTATGATTTCAAATTGAGGTCAATCTTTTCTCATACACAGAGAGCCTTAGACATCTCATCCAGGTGAAGGAAGCTAGGAACCATAGTTTTTTGAGCTTATCTTCCAAACCTGACCCACCACGACCTCACCAGATCAGTACTTTTAGAGTAGTTTTGAGGCAATTAGCTAAGTAAAGTGTGGTTGACATCGACTTTTGCCACAGGAAGAAGTCATCAGAGAACCTTCATTTCTTCTTTGACTGCTCTTTAAGGTATCTACTATTGTTCCTTGACCTCTAAATACCCAGATTGCATCTTACAACATTTGAGTTGAAAAACTTGCCAAAAATTGCAGAAGTACGGTGAATCTCCAAAAATGATAAAAATTTGATATTTTTAAAACCTGATCAAAAACGGTGAAAATAGCCATATTTGGCATATTCGAGCAGTTTTTAAGAGTTTAAAAATCATGAGAAATTAAACTTTTTAGATTTATGATTTCAAATTGAGGTCAATCTTTTCTCGTCCACACAGAGCCGTAGACAATGACCTAGGTTTGTGAACCCCACAGTACATAGTTTTTTTAGCTCATCTTTCAAACTAGACACCTAATGACTTCACCAACTGAGTACTTTTAGAGATAGCGTGGGTTCAAGCTAAAGAAAGAGTGATTGGCATCGTTTTTGTGAGAGGGAAAAGTCCTCAGATAACCTTCATTTCTTCTTTGACTGCTCTCTGAGAAGTCTACTATTGTTCCTTGACCTCTAAATACCCAGATTGCATCTTACAACATTTGAGTTGAAAAACTTGCCAAAAATTGCAGAAGTACGGTGAATCTCCAAAAATGATAAAAATTTGATATTTTTAAAACCTGATCAAAAACGGTGAAAATAGCCATATTTGGCATATTCGAGCAGTTTTTAAGAGTTTAAAAATCATGAGAAATTAAACTTTTTAGATTTATGATTTCAAATTGAGGTCAATCTTTTCTCATACACAGAGAGCCTTAGACATCTCATCCAGGTGAAGGAAGCTAGGAACCATAGTTTTTTGAGCTCATCTTTCAAACTAGCTACCTTAGGACTTCACCAAAAGAGTACTTTTAGAGATAGCGTGGGTTCAAGCTAAAGAAAGAGTGACTGGCATCGTTTTTTGTGACAGGGAAAAGTCCTCAAATAACCTTCATTTCTTCTTTGACTGCTCTTTAAGGTATCTACTATTGTTCCTTGACCTCTAAATACCCAGATTGCATCTTACAACATTTGAGTTGAAAAACTTGCCAAAAATTGCAGAAGTACGGTGAATCTCCAAAAATGATAAAAATTTGATATTTTTAAAACCTGATCAAAAACGGTGAAAATAGCCATATTTGGCATATTCGAGCAGTTTTTAAGAGTTTAAAAATCATGAGAAATTAAACTTTTTAGATTTATGATTTCAAATTGAGGTCAATCTTTTCTCATACACAGAGAGCCTTAGACATCTCATCCAGGTGAAGGAAGCTAGGAACCATAGTTTTTTGAGCTTATCTTCCAAACCTGACCCACCACGACCTCACCAGATCAGTACTTTAGAATAGTGAAGGCAATTAGCTAAGTAAAGTGTGGTTGACATCGACTTTTGCCACAGGAAGAAGTCATCAGAGAACCTTCATTTCTTCTTTGACTGCTCTTTAAGGTATCTACTATTGTTCCTTGACCTCTAAATACCCAGATTGCATCTTACAACATTTGAGTTGAAAAACTTGCCAAAAATTGCAGAAGTACGGTGAATCTCCAAAAATGATAAAAATTTGATATTTTTAAAACCTGATCAAAAACGGTGAAAATAGCCATATTTGGCATATTCGAGCAGTTTTTAAGAGTTTAAAATCATGAGAAATTAAACTTTTTAGATTTATGATTTCAAATTGAGGTCAATCTTTTCTCATACACAGAGAGCCTTAGACATCTCATCCAGGTGAAGGAAGCTAGGAACCATAGTTTTTTGAGCTTATCTTCCAAACCTGACCCACCACGATCCCAGATCATACTTTTAGAGATAGTGAGGCAATTAGCTAAGTAAAGTGTGGTTGACATCGACTTTTGCCACAGGAAGAAGTCATCAGAGAACCTTCATTTCTTCTTTGACTGCTCTTTAAGGTATCTACTATTGTTCCTTGACCTCTAAATACCCAGATTGCATCTTACAACATTTGAGTTGAAAAACTTGCCAAAAATTGCAGAAGTACGGTGAATCTCCAAAAATGATAAAAATTTGATATTTTTAAAACCTGATCAAAAACGGTGAAAATAGCCATATTTGGCATATTCGAGCAGTTTTTAAGAGTTTAAAAACATGAGAAATTAAACTTTTTAGATTTATGATTTCAAATTGAGGTCAATCTTTTCTCATACACAGAGAGCCTTAGACAGCTCATCCAGGTGAAGGAAGCTACAAACCATAGTTTTTTAAGCTCATCTTCCAAACCTGACCCACCACGACCTCACCAGATAAGTACTTTAGAGATAGTGAGGCAATCAGCTAAGAAAAGAGAGGTTGACATCGACTTCTGCCACAGGAAAAAGTCATCAGACAACCTTCATTTCTTCTTTGACTGCTCTTTAAGGTATCTACTATTGTTCCTTGACCTCTAAATACCCAGATTGCATCTTACAACATTTGAGTTGAAAAACTTGCCAAAAATTGCAGAAGTACGGTGAATCTCCAAAAATGATAAAAATTTGATATTTTTAAAACCTGATCAAAAACGGTGAAAATAGCCATATTTGGCATATTCGAGCAGTTTTTAAGAGTTTAAAAATCATGAGAAATTAAACTTTTTAGATTTATGATTTCAAATTGAGGTCAATCTTTTCTCATACACAGAGAGCCTTAGACAGCTCATCCAGGTGAAGGAAGCTACAAACCATAGTTTTTTAAGCTCATCTTTCAAACCTGACCCATCACGACCTCACCTGATAAGTACTTTTAGAGATAGCGAGGCAATCAGCTTAGAAAAGAGAGGTTGACTTTGACTTCTGTCACAGGGAAAAGTCCTCAGACAACCTTCCTTTCTTCTTTGACTGCTCTTTAACGTATCTACTATCGTTCCTCGACCTCTAAATCCTTAAAATATGCTTTAGAGGATTTGCCCCAAAAAAATGGTAAAAAACTGCAGAAGTACGGTGAATCTCCAAAAATGATAAAAATTTGATATTTTTAAAACCTGATCAAACGGTGAAAATAGCCATATTTGGCATATTCGAGCAGTTTTTAAGAGTTTAAAAATCATGAGAAATTAAACTTTTTAGATTTATGATTTCAAATTGAGGTCAATCTTTTCTCATACACAGAGAGCCTTAGACATCTCATCCAGGTGAAGGAAGCTAGGAACCATAGTTTTTTGAGCTTATCTTCCAAACCTGACCCACCACGACCTCACCAGATCAGTACTTTTAGAGATAGCGAGGCAACAAGATAAAGAAAGAGTGATTGACATCGACTTTTGCCACAGGAAAAGTCATCAGAGAACCTTCATTTCTTCTTTGACTGCTCTTTAAGGTATCTACTATTGTTCCTTGACCTCTAAATACCCAGATTGCATCTTACAACATTTGAGTTGAAAAACTTGCCAAAAATTGCAGAAGTACGGTGAATCTCCAAAAATGATAAAAATTTGATATTTTTAAAACCTGATCAAAAACGGTGAAAATAGCCATATTTGGCATATTCGAGCAGTTTTTAAGAGTTTAAAAATCATGAGAAATTAAACTTTTTAGATTTATGATTTCAAATTGAGGTCAATCTTTTCTCATACACAGAGAGCCTTAGACATCTCATCCAGGTGAAGGAAGCTAGGAACCATAGTTTTTTGAGCTTATCTTCCAAACCTGACCCACCACGACCTCACCAGATCAGTACTTTTAGAGATAGTGAGGCAATTAGCTAAGTAAAGTGTGGTTGACATCGACTTTTGCCACAGGAAGAAGTCATCAGAGAACCTTCATTTCTTCTTTGACTGCTCTTTAAGGTATCTACTATTGTTCCTTGACCTCTAAATACCCAGATTGCATCTTACAACATTTGAGTTGAAAAACTTGCCAAAAATTGCAGAAGTACGGTGAATCTCCAAAAATGATAAAAATTTGATATTTTTAAAACCTGATCAAAAACGGTGAAAATAGCCATATTTGGCATATTCGAGCAGTTTTTAAGAGTTTAAAAATCATGAGAAATTAAACTTTTTAGATTTATGATTTCAAATTGAGGTCAATCTTTTCTCATACACAGAGAGCCTTAGACAGCTCATCCAGGTGTAGGAAGCTACAGATCATAGTCTTTTGAGCTCATCTTTCAAACCTGACCCATCACGACCTCACTTGATAAGTACTTTTAGAGATAGCGAGGCAATCAGCTTAGAAAAGAGAGGTTGACTTTGACTTTTGTCACAGGGAAAAGTCCTCAGACAACCTTCATTTCTTCTTTGACTGCTCTTTAACGTATCTACTATCGTTCCTCGACCTCTAAATACCCAGATTGCATCTTACAACATTTGAGTTGAAAAACTTGCCAAAAATTGCAGAAGTACGGTGAATCTCCAAAAATGATAAAAATTTGATATTTTTAAAACCTGATCAAAAACGGTGAAAATAGCCATATTTGGCATATTCGAGCAGTTTTTAAGAGTTTAAAAATCATGAGAAATTAAACTTTTTAGATTTATGATTTCAAATTGAGGTCAATCTTTTCTCATACACAGAGAGCCTTAGACATCTCATCCAGGTGAAGGAAGCTAGGAACCATAGTTTTTTGAGCTTATCTTCCAAACCTGACCCACCACGACCTCACCAGATCAGTACTTTTAAGAGATAGTGAGGCAATTAGCTAAGTAAAGTGTGGTTGACATCGACTTTTGCCACAGGAAGAAGTCATCAGAGAACCTTCATTTCTTCTTTGACTGCTCTTTAAGGTATCTACTATTGTTCCTTGACCTCTAAATACCCAGATTGCATCTTACAACATTTGAGTTGAAAAACTTGCCAAAAATTGCAGAAGTACGGTGAATCTCCAAAAATGATAAAAATTTGATATTTTTAAAACCTGATCAAAAACGGTGAAAATAGCCATATTTGGCATATTCGAGCAGTTTTTAAGAGTTTAAAAATCATGAGAAATTAAACTTTTTAGATTTATGATTTCAAATTGAGGTCAATCTTTTCTCATACACAGAGAGCCTTAGACATCTCATCCAGGTGAAGGAAGCTAGGAACCATAGTTTTTTGAGCTTATCTTCCAAACCTGACCCACCACGACCTCACCAGATCAGTACTTTTAGAGATAGTGAGGCAATTAGCTAAGTAAAGTGTGGTTGACATCGACTTTTGCCACAGGAAGAAGTCATCAGAGAACCTTCATTTCTTCTTTGACTGCTCTTTAAGGTATCTACTATTGTTCCTTGACCTCTAAATACCCAGATTGCATCTTACAACATTTGAGTTGAAAAACTTGCCAAAAATTGCAGAAGTACGGTGAATCTCCAAAAATGATAAAAATTTGATATTTTTAAAACCTGATCAAAAACGGTGAAAATAGCCATATTTGGCATATTCGAGCAGTTTTTAAGAGTTTAAAAATCATGAGAAATTAAACTTTTTAGATTTATGATTTCAAATTGAGGTCAATCTTTTCTCATACACAGAGAGCCTTAGACATCTCATCCAGGTGAAGGAAGCTAGGAACCATAGTTTTTTGAGCTTATCTTCCAAACCTGACCCACCACGACCTCACCAGATCAGTACTTTATAGAGATAAGTGAGGCAATTAGCTAAGTAAAGTGTGGTTGACATCGACTTTTGCCACAGGAAGAAGTCATCAGAGAACCTTCATTTCTTCTTTGACTGCTCTTTAAGGTATCTACTATTGTTCCTTGACCTCTAAATACCCAGATTGCATCTTACAACATTTGAGTTGAAAAACTTGCCAAAAATTGCAGAAGTACGGTGAATCTCCAAAAATGATAAAAATTTGATATTTTTAAAACCTGATCAAAAACGGTGAAAATAGCCATATTTGGCATATTCGAGCAGTTTTTAAGAGTTTAAAAATCATGAGAAATTAAACTTTTTAGATTTATGATTTCAAATTGAGGTCAATCTTTTCTCATACACAGAGAGCCTTAGACATCTCATCCAGGTGAAGGAAGCTAGGAACCATAGTTTTTTGAGCTTATCTTCCAAACCTGACCCACCACGACCTCACCAGATCAGTACTTTTAGAGATAGTGAAGGCAATTAGCTAAGTAAAGTGTGGTTGACATCGACTTTTGCCACAGGAAGAAGTCATCAGAGAACCTTCATTTCTTCTTTGACTGCTCTTTAAGGTATCTACTATTGTTCCTTGACCTCTAAATACCCAGATTGCATCTTACAACATTTGAGTTGAAAAACTTGCCAAAAATTGCAGAAGTACGGTGAATCTCCAAAAATGATAAAAATTTGATATTTTTAAAACCTGATCAAAAACGGTGAAAATAGCCATATTTGGCATATTCGAGCAGTTTTTAAGAGTTTAAAAATCATGAGAAATTAAACTTTTTAGATTTATGATTTCAAATTGAGGTCAATCTTTTCTCATACACAGAGAGCCTTAGACATCTCATCCAGGTGAAGGAAGCTAGGAACCATAGTTTTTTGAGCTTATCTTCCAAACCTGACCCACCACGACCTCACCAGATCAGTACTTTTAGAGATAGTGAGGCAATTAGCTAAGTAAAGTGTGGTTGACATCGACTTTTGCCACAGGAAGAAGTCATCAGAGAACCTTCATTTCTTCTTTGACTGCTCTTTAAGGTATCTACTATTGTTCCTTGACCTCTAAATACCCAGATTGCATCTTACAACATTTGAGTTGAAAAACTTGCCAAAAATTGCAGAAGTACGGTGAATCTCCAAAAATGATAAAAATTTGATATTTTTAAAACCTGATCAAAAACGGTGAAAATAGCCATATTTGGCATATTCGAGCAGTTTTTAAGAGTTTAAAAATCATGAGAAATTAAACTTTTTAGATTTATGATTTCAAATTGAGGTCAATCTTTTCTCATACACAGAGAGCCTTAGACATCTCATCCAGGTGAAGGAAGCTAGGAACCATAGTTTTTTGAGCTTATCTTCCAAACCTGACCCACCACGACCTCACCAGATCAGTACTTGTAGAGATAGGAGGCAATTAGCTAAGTAAAGTGTGGTTGACATCGACTTTTGCCACAGGAAGAAGTCATCAGAGAACCTTCATTTCTTCTTTGACTGCTCTTTAAGGTATCTACTATTGTTCCTTGACCTCTAAATACCCAGATTGCATCTTACAACATTTGAGTTGAAAAACTTGCCAAAAATTGCAGAAGTACGGTGAATCTCCAAAAATGATAAAAATTTGATATTTTTAAAACCTGATCAAAAACGGTGAAAATAGCCATATTTGGCATATTCGAGCAGTTTTTAAGAGTTTAAAAATCATGAGAAATTAAACTTTTTAGATTTATGATTTCAAATTGAGGTCAATCTTTTCTCATACACAGAGAGCCTTAGACATCTCATCCAGGTGAAGGAAGCTAGGAACCATAGTTTTTTGAGCTTATCTTCCAAACCTGACCCACCACGACCTCACCAGATCAGTACTTTTAGAGATAGTGAGGCAATCAGCTTAGAAAAGAGAGGTTGACTTTGACTTTTGTCACAGGGAAAAGTCCTCAGACAACCTTCCTTTCTTCTTTGACTGCTCTTTAACGTATCTACTATTGTTCCTCGACCTCTAAATACCCAGATTGCATCTTACAACATTTGAGTTGAAAAACTTGCCAAAAATTGCAGAAGTACGGTGAATCTCCAAAAATGATAAAAATTTGATATTTTTAAAACCTGATCAAAAACGGTGAAAATAGCCATATTTGGCATATTCGAGCAGTTTTTAAGAGTTTAAAAATCATGAGAAATTAAACTTTTTAGATTTATGATTTCAAATTGAGGTCAATCTTTTCTCATACACAGAGAGCCTTAGACATCTCATCCAGGTGAAGGAAGCTAGGAACCATAGTTTTTTGAGCTTATCTTCCAAACCTGACCCACCACGACCTCACCAGATCAGTACTTTTAGAGATAGTGAGGGCAATTAGCTAAGTAAAGTGTGGTTGACATCGACTTTTGCCACAGGAAGAAGTCATCAGAGAACCTTCATTTCTTCTTTGACTGCTCTTTAAGGTATCTACTATTGTTCCTTGACCTCTAAATACCCAGATTGCATCTTACAACATTTGAGTTGAAAAACTTGCCAAAAATTGCAGAAGTACGGTGAATCTCCAAAAATGATAAAAATTTGATATTTTTAAAACCTGATCAAAAACGGTGAAAATAGCCATATTTGGCATATTCGAGCAGTTTTTAAGAGTTTAAAAATCATGAGAAATTAAACTTTTTAGATTTATGATTTCAAATTGAGGTCAATCTTTTCTCATACACAGAGAGCCTTAGACATCTCATCCAGGTGAAGGAAGCTAGGAACCATAGTTTTTTGAGCTTATCTTCCAAACCTGACCCACCACGACCTCACCAGATCAGTACTTTTAGAGATAGTGAGGCAATTAGCTAAGTAAAGTGTGGTTGACATCGACTTTTGCCACAGGAAGAAGTCATCAGAGAACCTTCATTTCTTCTTTGACTGCTCTTTAAGGTATCTACTATTGTTCCTTGACCTCTAAATACCCAGATTGCATCTTACAACATTTGAGTTGAAAAACTTGCCAAAAATTGCAGAAGTACGGTGAATCTCCAAAAATGATAAAAATTTGATATTTTTAAAACCTGATCAAAAACGGTGAAAATAGCCATATTTGGCATATTCGAGCAGTTTTTAAGAGTTTAAAAATCATGAGAAATTAAACTTTTTAGATTTATGATTTCAAATTGAGGTCAATCTTTTCTCATACACAGAGAGCCTTAGACATCTCATCCAGGTGAAGGAAGCTAGGAACCATAGTTTTTTGAGCTTATCTTCCAAACCTGACCCACCACGACCTCACCAGATCAGTACTTTTAGAGATAGTGAGGCAATTAGCTAAGTAAAGTGTGGTTGACATCGACTTTTGCCACAGGAAGAAGTCATCAGAGAACCTTATTTCTTCTTTGACTGCTCTTTAAGGTATCTACTATTGTTCCTTGACCTCTAAATACCCAGATTGCATCTTACAACATTTGAGTTGAAAAACTTGCCAAAAATTGCAGAAGTACGGTGAATCTCCAAAAATGATAAAAATTTGATATTTTTAAAACCTGATCAAAAACGGTGAAAATAGCCATATTTGGCATATTCGAGCAGTTTTTAAGAGTTTAAAAATCATGAGAAATTAAACTTTTTAGATTTATGATTTCAAATTGAGGTCAATCTTTTCTCATACACAGAGAGCCTTAAACAGCTCATCCAGGTGAAGGAAGCTACAAACCATAGTTTTTTAAGCTCATCTTCCAAACCTGACCCACCACGACCTCACCAGATAAGTACTTTTAGAGATAGTAGGCAATCAGCTAAGAAAAGAGAGGTTGACATCGACTTCTGCCACAGGAAAAAGTCATCAGACAACCTCATTTCTTCTTTGACTGCTCTTTAACGTATCTACTATTGTTCCTCGACCTCTAAATACCCAGATTGCATCTTACAACATTTGAGTTGAAAAACTTGCCAAAAATTGCAGAAGTACGGTGAATCTCCAAAAATGATAAAAATTTGATATTTTTAAAACCTGATCAAAAACGGTGAAAATAGCCATATTTGGCATATTCGAGCAGTTTTTAAGAGTTTAAAAATCATGAGAAATTAAACTTTTTAGATTTATGATTTCAAATTGAGGTCAATCTTTTCTCATACACAGAGAGCCTTAGACATCTCATCCAGGTGAAGGAAGCTAGGAACCATAGTTTTTTGAGCTCATCTTCCAAACTACCCACCACGACCTCACCAGATCAGTACTTTAAGATAGCGAGGCAACAACCTAAAGAAAGAGTGATTGACATCGACTTTTGCCACAGGAAAAAGTCATCAGAGAACCTTCATTTCTTCTTTGACTGCTCTCTAAGTATCTACTATTGTTCCCTGACCTCTAAATACCCAGATTGCATCTTACAACATTTGAGTGGAAAAACTTACCAAAAACTGCAAAAGTACGGTAAAACTCAAAAAATGATAAAAATTGATATTTTTAAAACCTGATCAAAAACGGTGAAAATAGCCATATTTGGCATATTCGAGCAGTTTTTAAGAGTTTAAAAATCATGAGAAATTAAACTTTTTAGATTTATGATTTCAAATTGAGGTCAATCTTTTCTCATACACAGAGAGCCTTAGACATCTCATCCAGGTGAAGGAAGCTAGGAACCATAGTTTTTTGAGCTTATCTTCCAAACCTGACCCACCACGACCTCACCAGATCAGTACTTTAGAGATAGTGAGGCAATTAGCTAAGTAAAGTGTGGTTGACATCGACTTTTGCCACAGGAAGAAGTCATCAGAGAACCTTCATTTCTTCTTTGACTGCTCTTAAAGGTATCTACTATTGTTCCTTGACCTCTAAATACCCAGATTGCATCTTACAACATTTGAGTTGAAAAACTTGCCAAAAACTGCAGAAGTACGGTGAATCTCCAAAAATGATAAAAATTTGATATTTATAAAAACTGATCAAAAACGGTGAAAATAGCCATATTTGGCATATTCGAGCAGTTTTTAAGAGTTTAAAAATCATGAGAAATTAAACTTTTTAGATTTATGATTTCAAATTGAGGTCAATCTTTTCTCATACACAGAGAGCCTTAGACATCTCATCCAGGTGAAGGAAGCTAGGAACCATAGTTTTTTGAGCTTATCTTCCAAACCTGACCCACCACGACCTCACCAGATCAGTACTTTTAGAGATAGCAAGGCAATCAGCTAAGTAAAGAGTGGTTGACATCGACTTTTGCCACAGGAAAAGTCATCAGAGAACCTTCATTCCTACTTTGACTGCTCTTCAACGTATCTACTATTGTTCCTCGACCTCTAAATACCCAGATTGCATCTGACAACATTTGAGTTGAAAAACTTGCCAAAAATTGCAGAAGTACGGTGAATCTCCAAAAATGATAAAAATTTGATATTTTTAAAACCTGATCAAAAACGGTGAAAATAGCCATATTTGGCATATTCGAGCAGTTTTTAAGAGTTTAAAAATCATGAGAAATTAAACTTTTTAGATTTATGATTTCAAATTGAGGTCAATCTTTTCTCATACACAGAGAGCCTTAGACATCTCATCCAGGTGAAGGAAGCTAGGAACCATAGTTTTTTGAGCTTATCTTCCAAACCTGACCCACCACGACCTCACCAGATCAGTACTTTTAGAGATAGCGTGGGTTCAAGCTAAAGAAAGAGTGACTGGCATCGTTTTTTGTGACAGGGAAAAGTCCTCAAATAACCTTCATTTCTTCTTTGACTGCTCTTTAAGGTATCTACTATTGTTCCTTGACCTCTAAATACCCAGATTGCATCTTACAACATTTGAGTTGAAAAACTTGCCAAAAATTGCAGAAGTACGGTGAATCTCCAAAAATGATAAAAATTTGATATTTTTAAAACCTGATCAAAAACGGTGAAAATAGCCATATTTGGCATATTCGAGCAGTTTTTAAGAGTTTAAAAATCATGAGAAATTAAACTTTTTAGATTTATGATTTCAAATTGAGGTCAATCTTTTCTCATACACAGAGAGCCTTAGACATCTCATCCAGGTGAAGGAAGCTAGGAACCATAGTTTTTTGAGCTTATCTTCCAAACCTGACCCACCACGACCTCACCAGATCAGTACTTTTTTGAGATAGCGAGGCAATTAGCTAAGTAAAGTGTGGTTGACATCGACTTTTGCCACAGGAAGAAGTCATCAGAGAACCTTCATTTCTTCTTTGACTGCTCTTTAAGGTATCTACTATTGTTCCTTGACCTCTAAATACCCAGATTGCATCTTACAACATTTGAGTTGAAAAACTTGCCAAAAATTGCAGAAGTACGGTGAATCTCCAAAAATGATAAAAATTTGATATTTTTAAAACCTGATCAAAAACGGTGAAAATAGCCATATTTGGCATATTCGAGCAGTTTTTAAGAGTTTAAAAATCATGAAAAAATCAAGATTTAAAAATTGGAAAAGTGAAAATGTCATACCTAGGTAAATCTTTTATCATCCACACAGAGCCTTAGACATAGCATCCAGATATAGGAAGCTACAGATCATAGTTTTTTGAGCTTATCTTTCAAATCTGATCCACCACGACCTCACCAAAACAGTACTCTTAGAGATAGCGTGGCAAACAGCTAAGTAAAGTGTGGTTGACATCGACTTTTGTCACAGGAAGAAGTCATCAGAGAACCTTCATTTCTTCTTTGACTGCTCTCTAAGGTATCTTCTATTGTTCCTTGACCTCTAAATGCCTAGATTACATATTAAAACATTTGAGTGGAAAAACTTGCCAAAAACTGCAAAAGTACGGTGAAACTCAAAAAACGAGAAAAATTGGAACTTTTATAATTAGATCAAAAACGGTGAAAATAGGCAAATTTGACATATTTGAGCAGTTTTTAAGAGTTGTAAAAATCATGAGAAATTAAACTTTTTAGATTTATGATTTCAAATTGAGGTCAATCTTTTCTCATACACAGAGAGCCTTAGACATCTCATCCAGGTGAAGGAAGCTAGGAACCATAGTTTTTTGAGCTTATCTTCCAAACCTGACCCACCACGACCTCACCAGATCAGTACTTTTAGAGATAGTGAGGCAATTAGCTAAGTAAAGTGTGGTTGACATCGACTTTTGCCACAGGAAGAAGTCATCAGAGAACCTTCATTTCTTCTTTGACTGCTCTTTAAGGTATCTACTATTGTTCCTTGACCTCTAAATACCCAGATTGCATCTTACAACATTTGAGTTGAAAAACTTGCCAAAAATTGCAGAAGTACGGTGAATCTCCAAAAATGATAAAAATTTGATATTTTTAAAACCTGATCAAAAACGGTGAAAATAGCCATATTTGGCATATTCGAGCAGTTTTTAAGAGTTTAAAAATCATGAGAAATTAAACTTTTTAGATTTATGATTTCAAATTGAGGTCAATCTTTTCTCATACACAGAGAGCCTTAGACATCTCATCCAGGTGAAGGAAGCTAGGAACCATAGTTTTTTGAGCTTATCTTCCAAACCTGACCCACCACGACCTCACCAGATCAAGTACTTTTAGAGATAGCGTGGGTTCAAGCTAAAGAAAGAGTGACTGGCATCGTTTTTTGTGACAGGGAAAAGTCCTCAAATAACCTTCATTTCTTCTTTGACTGCTCTTTAAGGTATCTACTATTGTTCCTTGACCTCTAAATACCCAGATTGCATCTTACAACATTTGAGTTGAAAAACTTGCCAAAAATTGCAGAAGTACGGTGAATCTCCAAAAATGATAAAAATTTGATATTTTTAAAACCTGATCAAAAACGGTGAAAATAGCCATATTTGGCATATTCGAGCAGTTTTTAAGAGTTTAAAAATCATGAGAAATTAAACTTTTTAGATTTATGATTTCAAATTGAGGTCAATCTTTTCTCATACACAGAGAGCCTTAGACATCTCATCCAGGTGAAGGAAGCTAGGAACCATAGTTTTTTGAGCTTATCTTCCAAACCTGACCCACCACGACCTCACCAGATCAGTACTTTTATTAGATAGTGAGGCAATTAGCTAAGTAAAGTGTGGTTGACATCGACTTTTGCCACAGGAAGAAGTCATCAGAGAACCTTCATTTCTTCTTTGACTGCTCTTTAAGGTATCTACTATTGTTCCTTGACCTCTAAATACCCAGATTGCATCTTACAACATTTGAGTTGAAAAACTTGCCAAAAATTGCAGAAGTACGGTGAATCTCCAAAAATGATAAAAATTTGATATTTTTAAAACCTGATCAAAAACGGTGAAAATAGCCATATTTGGCATATTCGAGCAGTTTTTAAGAGTTTAAAAATCATGAGAAATTAAACTTTTTAGATTTATGATTTCAAATTGAGGTCAATCTTTTCTCATACACAGAGAGCCTTAGACATCTCATCCAGGTGAAGGAAGCTAGGAACCATAGTTTTTTGAGCTTATCTTCCAAACCTGACCCACCACGACCTCACCAGATCAGTACTTTTAGGATAGTGAGGCAATTAGCTAAGTAAAGTGTGGTTGACATCGACTTTTGCCACAGGAAGAAGTCATCAGAGAACCTTCATTTCTTCTTTGACTGCTCTTTAAGGTATCTACTATTGTTCCTTGACCTCTAAATACCCAGATTGCATCTTACAACATTTGAGTTGAAAAACTTGCCAAAAATTGCAGAAGTACGGTGAATCTCCAAAAATGATAAAAATTTGATATTTTTAAAACCTGATCAAAAACGGTGAAAATAGCCATATTTGGCATATTCGAGCAGTTTAAGAGTTTAAAAATCATGAGAAATTAAACTTTTTAGATTTATGATTTCAAATTGAGGTCAATCTTTTCTCATACTCACAGAGCCTTGCTCTAAGCTCGTCCTCAGTATCATAAATTATGGGATTTATGAGAAAATAAAAAAAATAAAAAAATCTCAGACAAAAATGAGATTTTCAGTACAAATGACCCAGAAAAGGTCAAAACCTACTTTCTAAAGTTGGTCATTATTTTCTCATCTCTTCTGGTTGATAGAGTTAGAGCACCGAGAAATGTAGTTTAAGGTGCCCTTGACTTATGTCAATTATTATATAAAATCGTATAGAGACTGTAAAGAGCTTTCTAGGCATTGAAGACCTGAGGAATCTGATTTGTGTAATTTAAAATTTATTTGACTACTTCTTATTGTACTTAAATTGGAACACCAAACCTTATTAAAAACAAGCTATTTGTACAGAATGTGCTCATAAGTCAGCGAGTGATTTATTTTAGGAGCTCTTAAGACCTTCCTTTTGTAGTCAATTCTTGAAAAGTCATATCTGTAGTTTTTCACATCTAGTTACTATCCACCAGATCTGCTTTTCCTCGAACAAGTTCAATGGTCGATAATATTCTTATGATAAAAATGTCACTTTTCATCATAATAAAATTGTCATCTGAATTCACCATAATTATTATTTAGTATCTAATAGTGGTTAGGGCCTTTAAATGATAAAAATTTTCATTAACCTTATTAACATTTCAATTTGACTCAATTATAATGAGGATATGATGCTGATTACGAATAACTTATAACATAAATCATAGATTCCTGTTATATAAATGCATGAAGCAATACTTATAAGGATTAAAATTCAATTTGAGACAATTTAAAATAAATGAGAAATTTTGTCATTTAGTTATAGGATAATTAACAGACTTTTGTACTATTAATATCAAAAAAATGAAAAAAGTAAAATAATAATTTAGATTTTTTTATAAAATCATAACAACATGAATGGAGATAAAAACACTTTTTAAAGCTAAACATCAATGCTCTTGAACGAAAGTTATACGAAACATACATATAGCACAATGGATTAAATGATAGCTACAGACTTACAGAAAGAACATTGAGATTCTCTAGATTAATTACCATTAAAATATCCACCATAGACAATTGTGAATATTTGCAATTTGTGAATTAAATGACTAATTAACGACAGATAATTGCACTGAATTTGATTCATAAATGACTTTTGTAATCATAGACAGATTAATTAAGACAACATGAAACAAATCAAAACTATTCTTGTAAAT
>ARYC01011096.1:0-12193 GCA_000711775.1 Oxytricha trifallax
TTTACTGTTCTCTGCTTTCTCTTTAAAAGTACCTATAAAAAGTTCAAAAGTAAAAAGTTTTTGGTTAGAGAAGTTTAAGTTTCAGCCTAAATTTTAAGGACTGGTTAATTTTTATTAGTAGAGTGCCAAACTACTGGCTTTACTTATGAAAACTTAAAAACCAAGAAACTGCTGTTTGGGATACTGCCTGAGCCGATTTACGCTTGAAGCTTTTTTAGGCTTCTCTACAGTCAGGGTGAGTACCTAGGCCAAATAAAAACTTTACTTAACTGTAAGTTAACTTAAGTAGTTTCTAAATTTTATAAAGTCACTAAGAGTAACTCCCTTTTTAAAGTACTTAAAGTTGCAAGTAGTTTTAGTTTTACTAGGAGTAAATTAAAGAAGGAGGTAAGGGGAACCGTAATCATTAAGTTTGATTTTTAAAAAATCTCAAGAATCCTTTGAGCCACCCGTTTGAATATTCAAATTCGTCGTCCTCGAAACGAGGTTAAATTCGATTCATTTTATAATTAATTTACGATTTATCGTCCTTGCCCGACATCGATTGACGAAAAGTCTGCGGAGGAATGTAGCCTGAGAGTCATGTCACTGTGCAAGTTTAAAATCCTTTAAAAACTGATCGTTTGTTTATTTGATACGATTCAGATTCTTTAATTAATTACCATGCCAGACACTGATTAGCGAAACGCGAAGTTGAAAACATCCAGTGATTGCAACACTGCGATTGTACTAGAGCAAATGTAGCTTCTAAGTCATGTCACTGCCGCTCTTAATTAATTAAATACCCTAAACTGATCATTTGTTTCCTCTGTAATGATTAGACTTTGCTCTTCTTTAAATCTCAAAAAATCAAAATCAAAAAATCATGAATTATTAGCTTAATCACTAGCCAGCTCTGTAGTAGAATTAAATCAAAATCTTAGCCTTCTTCATTGGATCTTTCATTATCAAAAATAAATTTAACTAAAGTAAGTTCGTAAGTATTAAAATTTCTTAATAAAATCATGGGTTCTGTTTTTAATGATACTTGGGTTCTTTGTTAATGTTTCTTGGGTTCTGTTACTTTGTTACTTGGGTTCTCTATAAAAAATTAACTTCTACTTTAAAAATCACTGATACTTTGTTACCTTTTGTTACTTAAAACATCAAAGCCTGGCCAGGCAAACTATTAAAATTTTAAAAGAGAAAAAATCTCCTTAAGGGTTTTTGGAGTTCTAAATAATTTTTACTGTTACTTTGGTTTCTTACTAACTTAAAGTGTTACTTGGGTTCTTACTTGCTATTTAAATTCGGTTCTAAATTTTACTTGTTTCTTACTTTTACTTTGAGGGTTCTTACTTGTTACTTTTTGAAAAATTTGAATGATTTAATTAAACCCTGAATGTTTAGATTTAAAAAAATGAATAGTGGCCACTATTCCCCCATCATAAAGTTTCTTTAACCCTAGCTTTAATTTACCAACTGAAAAATTAGCAACACTTTCGTGACTACTACTATGCTTTTAAGCTTTTAAATATTTTTTCTCTTTTTAGAACTTGACTTTTAGTTACTGTAACAAACATCATTTGACTTTTAAACTTAAAACTTGATTTTAATTAAATAGCTGTTAGCTTTAAAAAACTAAGAAAACTTAGTAAACTTTTGGCATTTTTGATTTTTAAATTTTTAACTACAACTACTGGGCTAAAGCCAACTTTTAGGTCAATTAGGGATATAGGTAGGTAATATAAGCTGATAGCTGAATTTTCTGGTATGAAATGTTTACAAACCAGTAAAACCTGAAATGCTGCCAAAATTTTCATTTTAGTACATCAAGTTGTTAAGGTACTTAAAAAGACTAAAAGTCTAGTTTGGCCTTTGAAAACGTAAAATTTGTCCTCAAGCCGATTAGAAGGGCTTAAGGTTAGAAACCAGAACTTAGAGAAATCTTGAGTTGGTAGGGTAAACAAGGGCAGATGAAGAAAATTGGGTTAGAAGAGAGCTGGGCTTATAGTTTTTAAATTATTTAGGTAGAGAAGTTTGTTACAAACTTAAATTAAATTTATAGTAGGTACTTAAAACTGGCAATTTATAGGGCAATAATCCAATAAATTTAATAATATCTTAATAAAACCAGGATTTTTAAAACTTGGATAAAATTGGTGAAAATTAAATAGAGAGGAGAGAATTAATATAAGAGAGAATTAGGGTGGGAGAGTGTAGTGAGTTGGTTTAAAACTTGTTAAAAAACTAAATAATCATTCTTGCTACAAATATACTTAAACTTGGGAAATAACTTGTGGAAATTATCTTCATAAAGCTTTTAAACGCCTTTCAAAGGAATGGTAGGATATTAGCTTGGTTGGAGTTAGTAGAATTTTTCTTAGGTTGATTCATATTTTATTATGAAGCTTTGTTTTGAGACTAAGGCATCTTGGGTGTCCCTTTGTGAGACTAGGTTGCTTCAGTTGAAAGTACCAACGTCTAATTTTTGTTGTTGAATTCATCAGTTTTAGAATTGATATCATTAAGGTTTAGATTATTTCCTGCTTAGAAATCAAAGTCATTGAATTATTAATTATCATGTTTATTATGGAACATTCGACTTCCACCAATGTTTTTAAAGTAAGAGTTCTATTTTTGGTTTTGGTGACCTACGGATGCTTTCACTTGATTATGTATAGGTTGTTTATAAATTCCATTACTAGGAAAGATTGGAGGTTATGTAGTGAAATAGCTGTCTTTCTCAAAATCTCAGTGGTCCCTGGGTATGCTTGCATCGCTCTCTTAGAAATTCTAAGTTCTTTGTTGATTAAATCTATTTGGTTCATACTCGTCTTCACTTTAATCTTCGTCATAATCTTCTCCTACTTCTTCATAATCATTATGAATCGCTTATTGATTGCCTGAGTCCTCTTAGTGCTGCTTCTGATCTCTTGTGTCAAGTGCAAAACCACCTCCTTCAATTTGCTGATGTTAATCGTTGATTCTATTTGAAGGATCATTTTGATCAATGAGCTGGTCTTTTTGTTTAGTGTTGGTGCCTAACATCTATTAAACTAATTATCTCTTTTGAATTATTAGTCACAGGATCATTCTGTTAACTATTCTTTTGCACCTTCTTCTTTGCTTTGCTCTTTTTATTATTTAGCGTCTAACTCTTGAGTTTGTTGAAAGGTTCAACTTATAATTTATTCTATTATATCTAAGTTGGAGTGAGTTAAAGACTGTTTGATTAGAATTGATTGATTTAAGGAGTACCAGTGTTAAATTGTTGTTATAGAGAAATGTTGTAATTTGGTGTCTGACTCATAATCCCTCCACCACTGTGTTTCTTTAGAGAGGAGGAAGAGGAGTCCTGTCCACTTTTTATCTATGACAAGTTCTGGAGAGTTTATTTGCTTGCAAGTTGGCTTTAGTTTGGCTGCTTTAAACTAATCTTTGTATCTCTTTTTCTTTGAGAATCTGAAAAGCTTTATTGATGTTACTAAGTGTAGCTACCATCAACACGATTCCTTTATGGAGTGAGTAGGTCATTATCATTATGCGCATATGTGAGTGAAAGCTATCTCTATCTTTGCCCCAATATATTATATTCGCTCAGGCTGTTTTCCTACTTTAGTTGCTTGTGAGTATTCCATTAGTTTATTATTGAACTGTTAAACAAAGCTAGTCAATATTAGTGATGCTGAACTTATGCACGCTGCCGCTGTAACATTTTTTCAGTTCCTGAGAGCTTACAGGAAAAGTCTCTAATTTTACTACACAGTAGTCATCATAAGGTCGATTAGAATTTAAGGTTTTGAGTGCACTATTGTCCAAAGGCGTCAATTTAGTTAATTTCTCAAACAGGCGCAAGTACTTGTAATCATGGTAAGGATCTTATAACTTTGAACTTTGATGGAAACTTTCAGTTTTTTTATTTTGTTCAAAATATTATTTCCTCCTGTCAACATCATCAATTATATCTTCAGTAAAACTGTCTTTAGTTCTGGAATAGTCTAGCAAATTAGATGTTGCAGAATTGAAAGATCTCTCTTAAGAACAAAGTAAAACATTGAGAATATTGTATCGTAAGTCAAATGGTATTTCATAATTCAGTTGAATATCCTCTTTCAATGCATTGTCTTCTATTTATTTAATTTTTCTTTTCTATACATAAAGTTAGGAAATTCAATAACTTACAATGATTATATAGACTCGAATACTTAAGGGACAATTTTAAGAAGGGTTTAACGGAGAGTTTTTTATATCTGTATAAGTAGAGATTCTATAGACTTAGACTCGTAGGTTTTCTTCCCTTCAAATGTTTTATTGAATTCTTTCATAATTTGAACTGATTATATCATTGAGTCCAGACAGTATGCTAAACTATAATCTTGAGAATAGTAATCAATATATTTTTGCACTTTTTCCCATTAAGTTTCTATAGGAAGTTAAACACAAATACTTACTTAGCTATAACCCCATTGAGTTTTTTGGCAAAATTCCTGAAACTTTGTACATTATCTCTATTTTCGGGCTTAATTTAGTTGTATTTATATTGAGTATCCTCATAATATGAATAACTGTCTAACTTTGGGGTTGCCATAGTGTCAATAAGTATCATCATATACTTTTCTCCTCTTCTGATAACTGCTACACAATAATCTAACTCTTGAAAGTTATAACTATAAAAAGTTAAGGCTTTGTATATTTACCAACTAAACAATTTGACATAAAAGTCTCTTAGTCTATACTAGTAATCCGCAGGAATTTAATAGATAGTTTAAGGAGGCTCTTAATCCTAGAGTTACACTGAGTAGAACCTTATCAAATACGGCTTGCTGAGGCCTATATCGAATTCTTCACTTGCAAATAACTCATCAATCAGGTTTTCAATTATTTGCTCTTCTTTACCTTTAACTACTTCAAGTCTTTAGGGTATCAGTATAATTCCTCTCCTCATCGACATGGCCACTAGATAATAATCTTAATTTTCTCTTACAACGGCGAATTGTGATCTAGGGATAGGATTATCACTGTAAAAGTAAATGAGCTCCACAATTATTGAATTCTCTCCGAATACGTAATCACAAAAATTATCCCTATTGCAGTAATGAAGTTTATAGATAGAAGGAAACATCTCCAAATTCTATTCTTCTGTATATTTTTCCAATATCCTAATTACTTTAAACGGTTGCAAGTTTGAAATTGAAGACTAAGGATTGAAGTACTTAGCATAGTGGAAAAACCAGTGGGTTTAAAAAACACTCACTGGTTATATCTTCAGGCTTTGAAGAATAAAATGCGGCTAAGAGCATGAAAGTCGCTCTTAAATCATTATAAACCGGTACATTACAGAGTATATTTAACAGTCCAAGAATTTCATTGGGGTATGAATAATTCTAGGGGTTCTTATGTATCTAAGGCTTGAAAACGTAATCTGAATTGAAAGCCTAATAATAATTTCTATGCTAGAAAAATTTGGTCATTTTACTCTATTTAGATATTTAATGCCTAAAAGAGGTATGCATAAGGCGATGTTAGTTACACTCGAAGAATGGTGATCCGGTGAACATTTCCTTCTTATCTACATCACGATGTTCATTAATATATTTATTCAAGTTGATAGCGTAATCGAGAGTGCCCATTAAATGTAATGTCTCAGATTCAGAGAATTACGGAGTAGGAAAATCACGTATTTCAAATTGGTGTAATGTACTATCATAATCCTTATCAGCTAATATATTTGCTTTGTAATTCAAGGATAATTTCTTTTAAACTTTTGTTAAAAGATCATAATTTTTAGTTTAAGCTTTAAACTTTGAAGCTTTTGTAATTGAATCCTTGCTCGTTAGTTTATAGCTATCGGGATCTTTTTCAATAGCTGCACCAGATTCTCTTTTTTAGAAATAAATTTCATCTGAAAAAGACCCTTATTTTATTAAATAATCTTCTCTTCGTAAGTTATTGACTGCTTTTTGTTTCTTTCAGATAATGATCGCTTTTTAGAAGCAGTCCCACATTTTTTTACTTTTCTATTCTTTCCTAATCGACCAATTCTATATTGAACACATTGTTTACAGGCATGTCAGTGTTTAGGATTGTAGCGAGGGCAAGCCAATATTTTTGCTTTATGAATTCGTTCAGCTTTTCCTCGAACTTTTTAAAAAGTTATTCACAGGAATCTGCTCGTTATTTATAAGTGAGCGGATTCACTCTTAATTTATTGATTAGAGTTTGATAATCGAGGAGTTAATCCTCTAAATAAACTTAAATTGCATGGGTATCTTGATTCAGAAGTTTAGGTTATTTGTAAGTGACCTGCGTCATGGTGTCCAGAACTTAACCAATATCCTAATAATCAACTTCATTATCATCAGAATCAATCAATGCTAAATTTAGTTTGAATTTTCGATTTTGATTGTTATTAGGATTCTAATTCATTATTGAATATACTAAATTAGAAGCATATTAATCTTGTTCGATAGATTGATTAAGAAGATCCTTTTAGTTGATTTTATAGGCATTCAAATTATCATTATTCTAGAAGTTTTGAATATCGTTCCCTTCTTCATTGTGATATTAACCCTCAATATTTAAATTGATTTCGACATTCATCTTGATTTTAGTATCTTATTCTTGCTACTCTTGCTAGTCCTTTTCTTATTCTAAGCTGTTCATTTTATATGATTGACGAATTTTACATTTGCTTAACATCTGTTTTTTTACTTTACGAATCATGAATTGAATAAATGATTCATCTAAATTATTTTATTTTTCATAAGCTTTGAAGTAATCAGCATTATGGTCAAAGCGTATGAATTTTAAATCAGTGATCTTGGTAGTTTGTATATTCTAATTAGTGATTTTCACAATTTTAATACATTTAAATGAAGTGTTATTTAACTATTTGCTTGCAAGAGTATTTATAAAAGGTAGAATTGCAAGTTGGTTAAGTTCAAGCTCGCTTTACTAGAAGACTTCATTTAACGGCTAATCAAGTTTGTTGATGAAAATAGCGTGAAGTGCTCGCATCAAGATTTTGAAGAAGTCCTCATTTCATAAATCTGGGCTTTCTATAAGTTTATCAAAATAGCAGAGAAGAAGCTCAGTTGCATTATCATCATGAGAAACAAGAAACTCAAAAATGGTACCTTTCCATTCTAATAAATCCTGTCCTTCTACGAACTTGCATGACAAAGAATAAAGTCCTATTATTTCAAGAGGAGAGTCACCTTCTTTATATGCATATGTAATCTGTCCCACATCATTTGGTAGTAATTAAAATACTGCTTGGTCACCAATCGATTATTGCATTCCTTCCATTTTAATTTATAATTAAAAATACTAAAGATATCTATTTATATTCTTAATGATATTAGAATATAATAAATTTGATCAAGCTTCTTCTGTAAAATTATACTTAGAAATAAATGAAGACCTAAAAAACAGATAATTAGAATGCACGTATAAACTCACACCCTAACGAAGAGTCTAAGAATGGATCTTAATCAGAAATTTCTTGCTCATAGCAGATGATATTAAGCGACGATTTTCTTATTTCTAATTCCTTATCTGTAATTAAACCAAGCAAAGTTAAGGCTTAAGAGAAATCTATTGTTAAATGGACTCCTGTCGTGCTTGGTAAATTATTCCCAAACGTTATTTAGTCAAAAAAGTTCACATACAATTCTGGATAACTGCTAAACAGTGGCGAAGTCCCTGTACAAATCTAGAAGCTAACAGGTGGAGCAATCATAAAACTTCCTTAAGAAAAAATTCAAGAATATTTAGCCAGTAATGTTGATGTTTGTTACATATAAAATGATGATGAGCTTTGCAAATTCCTTGAAGCTTACCTTCAAAGTTTTTGACTTGCCAGAATCAGGAATAAACCAGTTATGAATAATTAAGGAAGCGACACAAGCTATAATATTACAGGAGGATGTAAAGTTGATGAGTAACGAGGAGCTCTTAGAGGGAGTCAAAATTTAATAGATGCTCTCAACGAGACAATTAAATAAAAAGGCAAATCCTAGAAGTTGAGCAATCCTTTTTTGAAGAAAAGAGAAGCTAAGCTCGCATGTAAGAAATTAGAGGTTATTAATCTATACTATAATGAGCAATTAAAACCTCGTCAAGTGGCTAAGAAATTGAAGATGGATGTGGATGTTGTATACAAGACTATCGAAAAGTTTAAGTACGAGGTCAAGCATAAGATTCTTGATCCTGAACCACAAAAGAAAGTGGGTAGAAAAGGAGTTTGTGGGAACTAGCTCTTGCTTGATTCTATCCAGGCCTACCTAGAACAGGACGGAATTTACGAAGTTACAGGATAGAAGCTTCATAATTATTTATTAAACCTGGCTCAAACAAAGCCAGAGTGGAAGCTACTTAAGGTGCCTTGCGTTACCACTCTTCAAAAGATTCTGTGAGATAAGTTCCATCTAAGATATGGGAAAACTCAGGCTGCTAATACAAAGTATAGAGACCCGAACTTCAATGAGAAGAGGCTCTGGATTAGCAGGTTGTTGGCTCAGTTCTTATATAAGGATGCAGTTATCATTTCAGTTGATGAGAGCAACTTCCGATCGGACTCGATGCCCTCAAAGTAATGGAGCTTCAACATTAAAGATATGCATCGAGATTCTGCAAATTTACAGAAGCGATAAAAAAGGTTGCAAAATGATAGCATGATCCTCGCTAGCGATGACAGACTTTTGTATGGAAAAATGCTCCTCAAAATGAATCAAAGTTCTGATTCTTCAACTTCAAAATTCTCAGAGAGCTTCCACCTGGAAAAAATTGAAAATGTTGGGAATAATTAGAGAAGGTTTCAAATTCATTTGACTTATGGTTTCTAAAAATTGTAATTAAAAGGTTGGAAATATTAAAAGTGGAAAATTCGGTATGGCTAAGTCAATTTCGTAAGCAATTAGCAATTTTGCAATTAAAAGCTTTATAGAACCTAAGGTAAGATAGGGGTTTAAGAAATATCCTAGACGCCAAAGAATCTTGTCAGCACTCCAATCTAAATTCATGGAGCGAAAGTTCTAAGGGGGTCAAAGTAGTCATCGAAAACCAGTAATTATAGTTAGAAAACCATTGAAAATACTAAGGTAATTATTAATGCATAATACTTTTAGGGAAATCCATAACTGAAACCATTAAAAAAGCAACTTCAGACCCCTTCAATGAAAACTCGGCTTGCATTTACAAAGGATCTCTCCCCGATATTAGAGGTCCCTGAGACCTCCAATTAGAAATTCAGCTTGACTAAAACTTTTCAGAGTTTCCGCATAAATAGTTCAGTGAAATCAGTAATGTCTGAAGACAATTCAGCTTCAAAAGTGAAGAGTGGTTTAACTCCTATTCTCGATAAAATATCAAAAATAAAACTGGAATCTTCGAGGAAGAAGTCTGTTGACCTAGGTGCCGAAACCAAGTTGGAAAGTCGGTTTGCGGTCACTCCTAGGAAATTAAAACTCTCAAGTAGCTTCCACAAAGACTCATCGAACCCTGGGTCAGAGCAGGGAAACTTGCAGAGTGAAAGGGGCTCTTACTAAAAGCTTTGGCCCCAGCTATTTATAGACCCTCACTTGAAAAGCAATAAGGAATACTAGAGTGAGATGAAGCAGAACCTGGGACACTATGGGATGAAAGTGAGAGAGTTGTCAATTAAGAAAAGCTCAGCTAAGAGATAGCAATTCTCAATGTCTTATATTGCTGCGATTTCCTAGGATAGAATTATCTCCAGTCAAGTGATAGAAGGAGCTTTTGACTCAGTTCTCTTTGAAAACTTTATCTACCATACCTTACGCAGTGTAAGAACTGACAAAGAACTACACTCTAAGAAAGTGGTCCTGCTGATGGACAACGCAGTCATTCATAAATATTCAGAGATGTTAGCCACAGCCGGAAAGTTCAAAGTGAATGTGCTCTTCAACGCCGAATACTCGCCTTGGCTCAATCCAATTGAGCAGTTATTCTCCTTTACAAAGAAGGAGATGAAGATGGACACTATTCAGAACAAGTAAGTTTAAATGGGCTTTACACTTTTAGGCAGCAATTGGTGAAGAGGGTTGCGGAAATCGTTCAGAATTTAAGAAAAGAAGACATCCAGGGGATGTGGGCATTCAGTATCTAGAAGTGGATTCACACTCTTCGGTTCGGTTTTGTGTGATTATTTTTGTTTCATTGCTGAAGTAGTGTATAAAACCTGTTTCCCTTTACAATTTCTCCTGGCATGTCAGTTTTAAATTCATCGCAGATTATTATAATTAATAACACTATTTATATTTTACTTAAAAATGTCCTAATTCACTCTTTACAACACTCGATTCTAAAATACTGCTTCTATTTCACATTTGCTCTCTTAAAATGGCCACTTCCTTAGCGATTCTACTTAGTTGCATTTGCCTTTATATTATCGCAATCATGCATGAATGCCATATTTTGGCAAAACTTCCAAATTTTAATGGAGTTACTCTACTTTCAAGCCCCTTTTCGGTAAATGAGAGAGGTTTTTATGAAAAAGTCCCTATTTTGCTCTAAACTACGTAAGTCTCTAAAATCGCAATTTGGCAAATCTCCCAACTTCCCTAATTATACAGACCCCTAAATTTGAGATGTATCAATTTGTACAAATACATGTATGATTTTGACCAGTCCCCTAAATTTTTTGATTAACTACTAATAAAAAAATGACACATGGCAACAAAAACACAGGGGTTTTGAAATTGAGGGGATTTGGGGTTTACGCATTTTTCCATTGGTCTAATTATATTATTTATTTATTTTTAATTTTATTTTCACAATTTCCTGATTCAATTCTATTTTAGCAATAATACAACAATGTTGGTCTATACGTACTTAGTAAATATATAGATTTTATGAATTGATTAAAACCATGTTAACAACACCATTTTATATAAAAAAATTATTAATTAAAATTTATTAATTTATAAACCTACTTAATAACTTGATAAATAATTAGAAGTAAAAAATAATTATATTTTATGTGAACATAATTAATTAATTATTTATAAGTAAGAATTATAAAAGATATTTTAAAAGTAATTAAATATATTAATAGAATAAATAATACTCAATTGTGATGTAAGGTTATATTAAAAAAGTTAATTAAATATTTAATCAATTTATTACTCATTTAAATTAAATTATAATTCTGCATTATAAGTGTCTAATATATACCTGTTTATCATTTAAAAACAAGTTATTGTTTCGAAAATCATATATAAATAATAAAATAATTTTACTTATAAGCAAAATAATTTGAAATTTTGAAAATCTTATAATCATTTAATCTCAATTATTATTATATTTAATAATTCTTTTATATTTTTCATTTATAAAATATTTATAAAAATAAAATTAGCAATTAAATTTTGCTTATAATAAAAATTTTGTTATATTATTTTATATTTTAAGTCAGCCCGTAATTTATTTGTTAGTTATTTTACAGTCCTTAGTTTAAAAATTAAGAAGTGTTTTGGAGTTGTGAGTTAAGATGTTACTTATTCAGTATTAACTCAATATTTATACTTAAATTTATAAGTGAATTAATTTCAGTTGATTAAACCATATGGTAATTTATTGATTTAAGGCAACTTTCACAATATCATTATCATTCTAAATATCATGATCAAATTAAATTTAAATGAAATATTTAAATAGAATTATTTATTAATTTTTTGAATTTGAGTTAATCATTATGTTTTAAAATAAATATTGTACATTTTCGTAATGTAACTTCAAAATTATTTTAAGCTTTAATTAATATTTTTCCTATTTTAACCTATTAATATTATTGCTTTTGATTTAAATAATTAATATAAATATAATGAATATTTGTTAACTTATGTCTATTCCAGATACTTATTTCATTTTTTAAACAATTAAGGTGAGTCGTTTAGGAAAACGCAAATTTTTATTGTTTAAATTATTCACATATAAAAAAGCTAAAAAATAATTCCTTACAAGAAGTGGTGTGCTTTAAATTGAACTACATTAAAATTTATTTAAAGAAAAACATTTAATTTCTTAAACTTTAAATGATAAAAAAATGACTAAATTAGTTTTGCAGATAAGATCAGTATCTTGTTATGAATATAAATAAAAAGCTATTTGTAACAAACACTGCTTCATATCATCTTATTGTTGGGCTTTGTAAAATTATAATTTTGAATTTAACTAAACAGTTGGTTAT
>ARYC01011097.1:0-25355 GCA_000711775.1 Oxytricha trifallax
AAAACTTGTAAGAAATAATCTAAACTTTAATGGAATACTAAAATCCTTAATAAATTTAGATAACCTTGTAAACCTTACTTACTTTATAAGAACACTTTCTCACTTTGATAAGAAAACCCTACTATAATCAATATTTAATTACTCTCTTTTTGGGTTTTACTATGGGGTTTTGGGGAAAAGGTGTCTCTGGGTTTTCATTCTATAGTAAAGACCTTCTAATCAGTAGAAAGTACTATCACTTTGGCTTTGCAAGTTTGACTTTGTGTTTTCATGCACTTCGCTTTGGGTTTTCATATGTGACGCAATACGCAGAGTCTTCGCTTCGCTCAGGACTCGCGTCCCAATTTAATTAAAAATGCCTCGTCTTTGGCTTACCCGAAGGGTTTTGGCGTCAGCCTTTTTTCAGGTTATCTAAAAAAAGAAAAGATCGTTTTTAATATTTAGCCACACTTAAAATATTATTTATTGTTCTTGATTTATTTTATATTACTTTTATATGTTTCCATACATTATTATATTTCTATTTCAAGTCTTTATAGACTAGTCATTCTTTGGTATCCCTATATATGGGGTTTTGGGGCTCCGCAGATCGTCGATTTTTCCATGTGAATTTTTGTTATATAAAAATATTGCGTGACGCTTTGATATATATATTAACTGGGGTTTTGCGGAGGGATAAAACAGGATTTTTCCAGTGTAAGATATTTTTCATTCAAAACTGTTAGATATTGTGATATTTACCCCACAATCGACTATGGAGATTCGATATCGCGTGGTCAACAATAAAATAAAAATTTAACCTTGACTCACTTTGGCTTCATGGAACAAAAATAAAGAAATTTGAAAAATGTCCAAATATTGAAAATAAAGTTGCTTCACTCGATATATAGCCTCTAAAAAAGGTGTCAAAACATAGTGTTAGAAAAAATATTTTCATAATCCTGACTACTGCTCATAAAAAAGTAAGTCATATATAAATAACTATTTTTTATTATGAAACTGATAAGAAACTCTTAATAGATAATAGATTCAATATAAGAAAGGTAAAAATAATTAGTATTTCAAAAAAGTTTTTAAAATTGGTGAGTACTTACCCAAAAAATGTCAAAAAACTACAAAACCCTTCAATTTTGATAAGAAAACCCTACCAATTTGATAAGAAAACCCGATCAAATTTAATAAATTGAAAACTTGTAAGAAATAATCTAAACTTTAATGGAATACTAAAATCCTTAATAAATTTAGATAACCTTGTAAACCTTACTTACTTTATAAGAACACTTTCTCACTTTGATAAGAAAACCCTACTATAATCAATATTTAATTACTCTCTTTTTGGGTTTTACTATGGGGTTTCGGTGAAAAGGTGTTTTTGGGTTTTCATTCTATAGTAAAGACATATTAATCAGTAGAAAAAACTATCTCTTTGGCTTTGCAAGTTTGACCTTGGGTTTTCATGCACTTCGCCTTGGGTTTTCATGCGTGACGCAATACGCAGAGTCTTCGCTTCGCTCAGGACTCGCATCCCAAACAAATTAATAATACTTCGTCTTTGGCTTACCCAGGGTTTTGGCGTCAGCCTATTTTCAGGTTATCTAAAAAAAGAAAATATTGGTTATATTATTCAGCCACACTTAAAATATTATCTTTTGTTATATATTTATTTTAGATTACTTTTATATGTTTCTATACTTTATTTCGTTTCTAAGTCAAGTCTTTATAGATGAGTCGCCCTTTGATATCCCTATATATGGGGTTTTGGGGCTCCGTAGATCGTCGATTTTTCCAACTGAATTTTTATATATAAAATATGCGTGACGCTTTGATATATATATTAACTGGGGTTTTGCGGAGGGATAAAACAGGATTTTTCCAGTGTAAGATATTTTTCATTCAAAACTGTTAGATATTGTGATATTTACCCCACAATCGACTATGGAGATTCGATATCGCGTGGTCAACAATAAAATTAAAATTTTACCCTGACTCACTTTGACTACATATAAAAAATCAAGAAAATTGAAAAAGTTCAAAAAATTGAAAATAAAGTTGCTTCACTCGACATATAGCCTCTAAAAAAGGTGTCAAATCATACTGTTAGAAAAAATATTTTCAGATTCCTGACTACTACTCACAAAAAAATAAAGTCCTATATTAATTATTATTTTAATAGAAAAATGATAATAAACCCTTAATAGATTATAAATTCCATAAAAGAATTATAAAATAATATGTAACTTATAATAACTCATTAGATTTGTGACTACTTGCTCATAAAATGAGAAAAAACTCCAAAACCCTACAATTTTGATAAGAAAACCCTACCAATTTGATAAGAAAACCCGATCAAAATTATTAAATTGAAAAACTGGTAAGAAATAATCTAAACTTTAATGGAATACTAAAATCCTTAATAAATTTAGATAACCTTGTAAACCTTACTTACTTTATAAGAACACTTTCTCACTTTGATAAGAAAACCCTACTATAATCAATATTTAATTACTCTCTTTTTGGGTTTTACTATGGGGTTTCGGTGAAAAGGTGTTTTTGGGTTTTCATTCTATAGTAAAGACATATTAATCAGTAAGAAGTACTATCTCTTTGGCTTTGCAAGTTTGACCTTGGGTTTTCATGTCTTTCGCTTTGGGTTTTCATTACGCTATACGCAGAGTCTTCGCTTCGCTCAGGACTCGCGTCCCAATTAAATTTATATTGCCTCGTCTTTGGCTTACCCGAAGGGTTTTGGCGTCAGCCTTTTTTCAGGTTATCTAAAAAAGAAATTATTGTTATATTAATTCAGCCACACTTAAAATATTATCTTTTGTTATATATTTATTTGGGGTTTTGGAGTTTTGGGGTTTTGGGGTTTTGATATCCCTATATATGGGGTTTTGGGGCTCCGTAGATCGTCGATTTTTCCTCCCAACTTTTTTATATATAAAATATTGCGTGACGCTTTGTTACTTATATTAACTGGGGTTCTGGGGACCGATAAAACGCGATTTTTCCAGTGTAAGAAATTTTTTAATCAAAAGTGAATGGAAACTTATTATTTCCCCCACAATCGACTATGGAGATTCAATATCGCGTGGTCAACAATAAAATTAAAATTTTACCTAGACTCACTTAGGCTTCATGATACAAAAAATAGAAATTTGAAATAAGTCAAAAATATTCAAAATAAAGTTGCTTCACTCGATATATTGCCTCTAAAAATAGGGTCAGAACATAGTCTTAGAAAAATTATTTTCAATTTCCTGACTACTACTCATGAAAAAATGAAGATATTTATAAATGGTACTTTTTTATTATCAAATTGATAAAGAAGTATTTATCTCATTTGATATTGATAAGAAGATGTGTAAAATATTATGAATGTTATTCTAATTCCTAAAATTTGTGAGTACTTACTCATTAAATTGTGTAAAATCTCCAAAACCCAATAATTTTGATAAGAAAACCCTATAAATTTGATAAGAAAACCCGCCAAAAATAAATAAATTGAAATTGTTGAAAGAAATAATATATATTTTAATATATGACAAAAATCCTTCATAAATTCCTCCAAATCATGATAACCTTTTTATTTGTTAAGAGAACTATACTTAAATAAACTTTTACTTACTCCCTTTGGTTTCTCTCTGGGTTTTGGTGGAAAGGTGTCTCTGGGTTTTCATTCTATAGTAAAGGCCTTCTAATCAGTAGAAAGTACTATCTCTTTTGGCTTTGCAAGTTTGACTTTGTGTTTTCATGCACTTCGCTTTGGGTTTTCATACGTGACGCAATACGCAGAGTCTTCGCTTCGCTCAGGACTCGCGTCACAATCATATTAAAATTGCCTCGTTTTTTGGCTTACCCGAAGAGTTTTGGCGTCAGCCTTTTTTCAGGTTTTCAAAAAAGAAAAGATTTTTGTTATAATTCATCTACATTATCTTAATTGCAACTGTTCTTTACTTAATATACTTTACTTTTTTCTCTTATTATTTTTTCTATACAATATTATATATCTATGTCAAGTCTTTATTGACTAGTCGCCCTTTGATATCCCTATATATGGGGTTTTGGGGCTCCGTAGATCGTCGATTTTTCCTCCCAACTTTTTTATATATAAAATATTGCGTGACGCTTTGTTACTTATATTAACTGGGGTTCTGGGGACCGATAAAACGCGATTTTTCCAGTGTAAGAAATTTTTTAATCAAAAGTGAATGGAAACTTATTATTTCCCCCACAATCGACTATGGAGATTCAATATCGCGTGGTCAACAATAAAATTAAAATTTTACCTAGACTCACTTAGGCTTCATGATACAAAAAATAGAAATTTGAAATAAGTCAAAAATATTCAAAATAAAGTTGCTTCACTCGATATATTGCCTCTAAAAATAGGGTCAGAACATAGTCTTAGAAAAATTATTTTCAATTTCCTGACTACTACTCATGAAAAAATGAAGATATTTATAAATGGTACTTTTTTATTATCAAATTGATAAAGAAGTATTTATCTCATTTGATATTGATAAGAAGATGTGTAAAATATTATGAATGTTATTCTAATTCCTAAAATTTGTGAGTACTTACTCATTAAATTGTGTAAAATCTCCAAAACCCAATAATTTTGATAAGAAAACCCTATAAATTTGATAAGAAAACCCGCCAAAAATAAATAAATTGAAATTGTTGAAAGAAATAATATATATTTTAATATATGACAAAAATCCTTCATAAATTCCTCCAAATCATGATAACCTTTTTATTTGTTAAGAGAACTATACTTAAATAAACTTTTACTTACTCCCTTTGGTTTCTCTCTGGGTTTTGGTGGAAAGGTGTCTCTGGGTTTTCATTCTATAGTAAAGGCCTTCTAATCAGTAGAAAGTACTATCTCTTTGGCTTTGCAAGTTTGACTTTGGGTTTTCACTCACTTCGCTTTGGGTTTTCATACGTGACGCAATACGCAGAGTCTTCGCTTCGCTCAGGACTCGCGTCACAATCATATTAAAATTGCCTCGTTTTTTGGCTTACCCGAAGAGTTTTGGCGTCAGCCTTTTTTCAGGTTTTCAAAAAAGAAAAGATTTTTGTTATAATTCATCTACATTATCTTAATTGCAACTGTTCTTTACTTAATATACTTTACTTTTTTCTCTTATTATTTTTTCTATACAATATTATATATCTATGTCAAGTCTTTATTGACTAGTCGCCCTTTGATATCCCTATATATGGGGTTTTGGGGCTCCGTAGATCGTCGATTTTTCCTCCCAACTTTTTTATATATAAAATATTGCGTGACGCTTTGTTACTTATATTAACTGGGGTTCTGGGGACCGATAAAACGCGATTTTTCCAGTGTAAGAAATTTTTTAATCAAAAGTGAATGGAAACTTATTATTTCCCCCACAATCGACTATGGAGATTCAATATCGCGTGGTCAACAATAAAATTAAAATTTTACCTAGACTCACTTAGGCTTCATGATACAAAAAATAGAAATTTGAAATAAGTCAAAAATATTCAAAATAAAGTTGCTTCACTCGATATATTGCCTCTAAAAATAGGGTCAGAACATAGTCTTAGAAAAATTATTTTCAATTTCCTGACTACTACTCATGAAAAAATGAAGATATTTATAAATGGTACTTTTTTATTATCAAATTGATAAAGAAGTATTTATCTCATTTGATATTGATAAGAAGATGTGTAAAATATTATGAATGTTATTCTAATTCCTAAAATTTGTGAGTACTTACTCATTAAATTGTGTAAAATCTCCAAAACCCAATAATTTTGATAAGAAAACCCTATAAATTTGATAAGAAAACCCGCCAAAAATAAATAAATTGAAATTGTTGAAAGAAATAATATATATTTTAATATATGACAAAAATCCTTCATAAATTCCTCCAAATCATGATAACCTTTTTATTTGTTAAGAGAACTATACTTAAATAAACTTTTACTTACTCCCTTTGGTTTCTCTCTGGGTTTTGGTGGAAAGGTGTCTCTGGGTTTTCATTCTATAGTAAAGGCCTTCTAATCAGTAGAAAGTACTATCTCTTTGGCTTTGCAAGTTTGACTTTGGGTTTTCACTCACTTCGCTTTGGGTTTTCATACGTGACGCAATACGCAGAGTCTTCGCTTCGCTCAGGACTCGCGTCACAATCATATTAAAATTGCCTCGTTTTTTGGCTTACCCGAAGAGTTTTGGCGTCAGCCTTTTTTCAGGTTTTCAAAAAAGAAAAGATTTTTGTTATAATTCATCTACATTATCTTAATTGCAACTGTTCTTTACTTAATATACTTTACTTTTTTCTCTTATTATTTTTTCTATACAATATTATATATCTATGTCAAGTCTTTATTGACTAGTCGCCCTTTGATATCCCTATATATGGGGTTTTGGGGCTCCGTAGATCGTCGATTTTTCCTCCCAACTTTTTTATATATAAAATATTGCGTGACGCTTTGTTACTTATATTAACTGGGGTTCTGGGGACCGATAAAACGCGATTTTTCCAGTGTAAGAAATTTTTTAATCAAAAGTGAATGGAAACTTATTATTTCCCCCACAATCGACTATGGAGATTCAATATCGCGTGGTCAACAATAAAATTAAAATTTTACCTAGACTCACTTAGGCTTCATGATACAAAAAATAGAAATTTGAAATAAGTCAAAAATATTCAAAATAAAGTTGCTTCACTCGATATATTGCCTCTAAAAATAGGGTCAGAACATAGTCTTAGAAAAATTATTTTCAATTTCCTGACTACTACTCATGAAAAAATGAAGATATTTATAAATGGTACTTTTTTATTATCAAATTGATAAAGAAGTATTTATCTCATTTGATATTGATAAGAAGATGTGTAAAATATTATGAATGTTATTCTAATTCCTAAAATTTGTGAGTACTTACTCATTAAATTGTGTAAAATCTCCAAAACCCAATAATTTTGATAAGAAAACCCTATAAATTTGATAAGAAAACCCGCCAAAAATAAATAAATTGAAATTGTTGAAAGAAATAATATATATTTTAATATATGACAAAAATCCTTCATAAATTCCTCCAAATCATGATAACCTTTTTATTTGTTAAGAGAACTATACTTAAATAAACTTTTACTTACTCCCTTTGGTTTCTCTCTGGGTTTTGGTGGAAAGGTGTCTCTGGGTTTTCATTCTATAGTAAAGGCCTTCTAATCAGTAGAAAGTACTATCTCTTTGGCTTTGCAAGTTTGACTTTGGGTTTTCACGCACTTCGCTTTGGGTTTTCATACGTGACGCAATACGCAGAGTCTTCGCTTCGCTCAGGACTCGCGTCACAATCATATTAAAATTGCCTCGTTTTTTGGCTTACCCGAAGAGTTTTGGCGTCAGCCTTTTTTCAGGTTTTCAAAAAAGAAAAGATTTTTGTTATAATTCATCTACATTATCTTAATTGCAACTGTTCTTTACTTAATATACTTTACTTTTTTCTCTTATTATTTTTTCTATACAATATTATATATCTATGTCAAGTCTTTATTCACTAGTCGCCCTTCGATATCCCTATATATGGGGTTTTGGGGCTCCGCAGATCGTCGATTTTTCCTCCCAACTTTTTTATATATAAAATATTGCGTGACGCTTTGTTACTTATATTAACTGGGGTTCTGGGGACCGATAAAACGCGATTTTTCCAGTGTAAGAAATTTTTTAATCAAAAGTGAATGGAAACTTATTATTTCCCCCACAATCGACTATGGAGATTCAATATCGCGTGGTCAACAATAAAATTAAAATTTTACCTAGACTCACTTAGGCTTCATGATACAAAAAATAGAAATTTGAAATAAGTCAAAAATATTCAAAATAAAGTTGCTTCACTCGATATATTGCCTCTAAAAATAGGGTCAGAACATAGTCTTAGAAAAATTATTTTCAATTTCCTGACTACTACTCATGAAAAAATGAAGATATTTATAAATGGTACTTTTTTATTATCAAATTGATAAAGAAGTATTTATCTCATTTGATATTGATAAGAAGATGTGTAAAATATTATGAATGTTATTCTAATTCCTAAAATTTGTGAGTACTTACTCATTAAATTGTGTAAAATCTCCAAAACCCAATAATTTTGATAAGAAAACCCTATAAATTTGATAAGAAAACCCGCCAAAAATAAATAAATTGAAATTGTTGAAAGAAATAATATATATTTTAATATATGACAAAAATCCTTCATAAATTCCTCCAAATCATGATAACCTTTTTATTTGTTAAGAGAACTATACTTAAATAAACTTTTACTTACTCCCTTTGGTTTCTCTCTGGGTTTTGGTGGAAAGGTGTCTCTGGGTTTTCATTCTATAGTAAAGGCCTTCTAATCAGTAGAAAGTACTATCCTTTGGCTTTGCAAGTTTGACCTTGGGTTTTCACTCACTTCGCTTTGGGTTTTCATACGTGACGCAATACGCAGAGTCTTCGCTTCGCTCAGGACTCGCGTCACAATCATATTAAAATTGCCTCGTTTTTTGGCTTACCCGAAGAGTTTTGGCGTCAGCCTTTTTTCAGGTTTTCAAAAAAGAAAAGATTTTTGTTATAATTCATCTACATTATCTTAATTGCAACTGTTCTTTACTTAATATACTTTACTTTTTTCTCTTATTATTTTTTCTATACAATATTATATATCTATGTCAAGTCTTTATTGACTAGTCGCCCTTTGATATCCCTATATATGGGGTTTTGGGGCTCCGTAGATCGTCGATTTTTCCTCCCAACTTTTTTATATATAAAATATTGCGTGACGCTTTGTTACTTATATTAACTGGGGTTCTGGGGACCGATAAAACGCGATTTTTCCAGTGTAAGAAATTTTTTAATCAAAAGTGAATGGAAACTTATTATTTCCCCCACAATCGACTATGGAGATTCAATATCGCGTGGTCAACAATAAAATTAAAATTTTACCTAGACTCACTTAGGCTTCATGATACAAAAAATAGAAATTTGAAATAAGTCAAAAATATTCAAAATAAAGTTGCTTCACTCGATATATTGCCTCTAAAAATAGGGTCAGAACATAGTCTTAGAAAAATTATTTTCAATTTCCTGACTACTACTCATGAAAAAATGAAGATATTTATAAATGGTACTTTTTTATTATCAAATTGATAAAGAAGTATTTATCTCATTTGATATTGATAAGAAGATGTGTAAAATATTATGAATGTTATTCTAATTCCTAAAATTTGTGAGTACTTACTCATTAAATTGTGTAAAATCTCCAAAACCCAATAATTTTGATAAGAAAACCCTATAAATTTGATAAGAAAACCCGCCAAAAATAAATAAATTGAAATTGTTGAAAGAAATAATATATATTTTAATATATGACAAAAATCCTTCATAAATTCCTCCAAATCATGATAACCTTTTTATTTGTTAAGAGAACTATACTTAAATAAACTTTTACTTACTCCCTTTGGTTTCTCTCTGGGTTTTGGTGGAAAGGTGTCTCTGGGTTTTCATTCTATAGTAAAGGCCTTCTAATCAGTAGAAAGTACTATCTCTTTGGCTTTGCAAGTTTGACCTTGGGTTTTCACTCACTTCGCTTTGGGTTTTCATACGTGACGCAATACGCAGAGTCTTCGCTTCGCTCAGGACTCGCGTCACAATCATATTAAAATTGCCTCGTTTTTTGGCTTACCCGAAGAGTTTTGGCGTCAGCCTTTTTTCAGGTTTTCAAAAAAGAAAAGATTTTTGTTATAATTCATCTACATTATCTTAATTGCAACTGTTCTTTACTTAATATACTTTACTTTTTTCTCTTATTATTTTTTCTATACAATATTATATATCTATGTCAAGTCTTTATTGACTAGTCGCCCTTTGATATCCCTATATATGGGGTTTTGGGGCTCCGTAGATCGTCGATTTTTCCTCCCAACTTTTTTATATATAAAATATTGCGTGACGCTTTGTTACTTATATTAACTGGGGTTCTGGGGACCGATAAAACGCGATTTTTCCAGTGTAAGAAATTTTTTAATCAAAAGTGAATGGAAACTTATTATTTCCCCCACAATCGACTATGGAGATTCAATATCGCGTGGTCAACAATAAAATTAAAATTTTACCTAGACTCACTTAGGCTTCATGATACAAAAAATAGAAATTTGAAATAAGTCAAAAATATTCAAAATAAAGTTGCTTCACTCGATATATTGCCTCTAAAAATAGGGTCAGAACATAGTCTTAGAAAAATTATTTTCAATTTCCTGACTACTACTCATGAAAAAATGAAGATATTTATAAATGGTACTTTTTTATTATCAAATTGATAAAGAAGTATTTATCTCATTTGATATTGATAAGAAGATGTGTAAAATATTATGAATGTTATTCTAATTCCTAAAATTTGTGAGTACTTACTCATTAAATTGTGTAAAATCTCCAAAACCCAATAATTTTGATAAGAAAACCCTATAAATTTGATAAGAAAACCCGCCAAAAATAAATAAATTGAAATTGTTGAAAGAAATAATATATATTTTAATATATGACAAAAATCCTTCATAAATTCCTCCAAATCATGATAACCTTTTTATTTGTTAAGAGAACTATACTTAAATAAACTTTTACTTACTCCCTTTGGTTTCTCTCTGGGTTTTGGTGGAAAGGTGTCTCTGGGTTTTCATTCTATAGTAAAGGCCTTCTAATCAGTAGAAAAGGTTCTATGTTGGTAAAAAAAAAAAAAAAAAAAAAAAAAAAAAAAAAAAAAAACAAATCCCCCCCCTTTTGTTGTGGTGCGCATTGGGTTCGGCCCCCCCGCCGCCGCCCCGCCGCCGCCCCCCCCCCGCCCTTTGCTTGCAAGTTTGACGCTAGGTTTCTCAATGGCACTTCGCTTTGGGTTTTCATACGTGACGCAATACGCAGAGTCTTCGCTTCGCTCAGGACTCGCGTCACAATCATATTAAAATTGCCTCGTTTTTTGGCTTACCCGAAGAGTTTTGGCGTCAGCCTTTTTTCAGGTTTTCAAAAAAGAAAAGATTTTTGTTATAATTCATCTACATTATCTTAATTGCAACTGTTCTTTACTTAATATACTTTACTTTTTTCTCTTATTATTTTTTCTATACAATATTATATATCTATGTCAAGTCTTTATTGACTAGTCGCCCTTTGATATCCCTATATATGGGGTTTTGGGGCTCCGTAGATCGTCGATTTTTCCTCCCAACTTTTTTATATATAAAATATTGCGTGACGCTTTGTTACTTATATTAACTGGGGTTCTGGGGACCGATAAAACGCGATTTTTCCAGTGTAAGAAATTTTTTAATCAAAAGTGAATGGAAACTTATTATTTCCCCCACAATCGACTATGGAGATTCAATATCGCGTGGTCAACAATAAAATTAAAATTTTACCTAGACTCACTTAGGCTTCATGATACAAAAAATAGAAATTTGAAATAAGTCAAAAATATTCAAAATAAAGTTGCTTCACTCGATATATTGCCTCTAAAAATAGGGTCAGAACATAGTCTTAGAAAAATTATTTTCAATTTCCTGACTACTACTCATGAAAAAATGAAGATATTTATAAATGGTACTTTTTTATTATCAAATTGATAAAGAAGTATTTATCTCATTTGATATTGATAAGAAGATGTGTAAAATATTATGAATGTTATTCTAATTCCTAAAATTTGTGAGTACTTACTCATTAAATTGTGTAAAATCTCCAAAACCCAATAATTTTGATAAGAAAACCCTATAAATTTGATAAGAAAACCCGCCAAAAATAAATAAATTGAAATTGTTGAAAGAAATAATATATATTTTAATATATGACAAAAATCCTTCATAAATTCCTCCAAATCATGATAACCTTTTTATTTGTTAAGAGAACTATACTTAAATAAACTTTTACTTACTCCCTTTGGTTTCTCTCTGGGTTTTGGTGAAAAGGTGTCTCTGGGTTTTCATTCTATAATAAAGACATAATAATCAGTAGAAAGCACGATCTCTTTGGCTTTGCAAGTTTGACCTTGGGTTTTCACGCACTTCGCTTTGGGTTTTCATACGTACGCAATACGCAGAGTCTTCGCTTCGCTCAGGACTCGCGTCACAATCATATTAAAATTGCCTCGTTTTTTGGCTTACCCGAAGAGTTTTGGCGTCAGCCTTTTTTCAGGTTTTCAAAAAAGAAAAGATTTTTGTTATAATTCATCTACATTATCTTAATTGCAACTGTTCTTTACTTAATATACTTTACTTTTTTCTCTTATTATTTTTTCTATACAATATTATATATCTATGTCAAGTCTTTATTGACTAGTCGCCCTTTGATATCCCTATATATGGGGTTTTGGGGCTCCGTAGATCGTCGATTTTTCCTCCCAACTTTTTTATATATAAAATATTGCGTGACGCTTTGTTACTTATATTAACTGGGGTTCTGGGGACCGATAAAACGCGATTTTTCCAGTGTAAGAAATTTTTTAATCAAAAGTGAATGGAAACTTATTATTTCCCCCACAATCGACTATGGAGATTCAATATCGCGTGGTCAACAATAAAATTAAAATTTTACCTAGACTCACTTAGGCTTCATGATACAAAAAATAGAAATTTGAAATAAGTCAAAAATATTCAAAATAAAGTTGCTTCACTCGATATATTGCCTCTAAAAATAGGGTCAGAACATAGTCTTAGAAAAATTATTTTCAATTTCCTGACTACTACTCATGAAAAAATGAAGATATTTATAAATGGTACTTTTTTATTATCAAATTGATAAAGAAGTATTTATCTCATTTGATATTGATAAGAAGATGTGTAAAATATTATGAATGTTATTCTAATTCCTAAAATTTGTGAGTACTTACTCATTAAATTGTGTAAAATCTCCAAAACCCAATAATTTTGATAAGAAAACCCTATAAATTTGATAAGAAAACCCGCCAAAAATAAATAAATTGAAATTGTTGAAAGAAATAATATATATTTTAATATATGACAAAAATCCTTCATAAATTCCTCCAAATCATGATAACCTTTTTATTTGTTAAGAGAACTATACTTAAATAAACTTTTACTTACTCCCTTTGGTTTCTCTCTGGGTTTTGGTGGAAAGGTGTCTCTGGGTTTTCATTCTATAGTAAAGGCCTTCTAATCAGTAGAAAGTACTATCTCTTTGGCTTTGCAAGATTGACCTTGGGTTTTCACTCACTTCGCTTTGGGTTTTCATACGTGACGCAATACGCAGAGTCTTCGCTTCGCTCAGGACTCGCGTCACAATCATATTAAAATTGCCTCGTTTTTTGGCTTACCCGAAGAGTTTTGGCGTCAGCCTTTTTTCAGGTTTTCAAAAAAGAAAAGATTTTTGTTATAATTCATCTACATTATCTTAATTGCAACTGTTCTTTACTTAATATACTTTACTTTTTTCTCTTATTATTTTTTCTATACAATATTATATATCTATGTCAGTCTTTATTGACTAGTCGCCCTTTGATATCCCTATATATGGGGTTTTGGGGCTCCGTAGATCGTCGATTTTTCCTCCCAACTTTTTTATATATAAAATATTGCGTGACGCTTTGTTACTTATATTAACTGGGGTTCTGGGGACCGATAAAACGCGATTTTTCCAGTGTAAGAAATTTTTTAATCAAAAGTGAATGGAAACTTATTATTTCCCCCACAATCGACTATGGAGATTCAATATCGCGTGGTCAACAATAAAATTAAAATTTTACCTAGACTCACTTAGGCTTCATGATACAAAAAATAGAAATTTGAAATAAGTCAAAAATATTCAAAATAAAGTTGCTTCACTCGATATATTGCCTCTAAAAATAGGGTCAGAACATAGTCTTAGAAAAATTATTTTCAATTTCCTGACTACTACTCATGAAAAAATGAAGATATTTATAAATGGTACTTTTTTATTATCAAATTGATAAAGAAGTATTTATCTCATTTGATATTGATAAGAAGATGTGTAAAATATTATGAATGTTATTCTAATTCCTAAAATTTGTGAGTACTTACTCATTAAATTGTGTAAAATCTCCAAAACCCAATAATTTTGATAAGAAAACCCTATAAATTTGATAAGAAAACCCGCCAAAAATAAATAAATTGAAATTGTTGAAAGAAATAATATATATTTTAATATATGACAAAAATCCTTCATAAATTCCTCCAAATCATGATAACCTTTTTATTTGTTAAGAGAACTATACTTAAATAAACTTTTACTTACTCCCTTTGGTTTCTCTCTGGGTTTTGGTGGAAAGGTGTCTCTGGGTTTTCATTCTATAGTAAAGGCCTTCTAATCAGTAGAAAGTACTATCTCTTTGGCTTTGCAAGTTTGACTTGGGTTTTCACTCACTTCGCTTTGGGTTTTCATACGTGACGCAATACGCAGAGTCTTCGCTTCGCTCAGGACTCGCGTCACAATCATATTAAAATTGCCTCGTTTTTTGGCTTACCCGAAGAGTTTTGGCGTCAGCCTTTTTTCAGGTTTTCAAAAAAGAAAAGATTTTTGTTATAATTCATCTACATTATCTTAATTGCAACTGTTCTTTACTTAATATACTTTACTTTTTTCTCTTATTATTTTTTCTATACAATATTATATATCTATGTCAAGTTCTTTATTGACTAGTCGCCCTTTGATATCCCTATATATGGGGTTTTGGGGCTCCGTAGATCGTCGATTTTTCCTCCCAACTTTTTTATATATAAAATATTGCGTGACGCTTTGTTACTTATATTAACTGGGGTTCTGGGGACCGATAAAACGCGATTTTTCCAGTGTAAGAAATTTTTTAATCAAAAGTGAATGGAAACTTATTATTTCCCCCACAATCGACTATGGAGATTCAATATCGCGTGGTCAACAATAAAATTAAAATTTTACCTAGACTCACTTAGGCTTCATGATACAAAAAATAGAAATTTGAAATAAGTCAAAAATATTCAAAATAAAGTTGCTTCACTCGATATATTGCCTCTAAAAATAGGGTCAGAACATAGTCTTAGAAAAATTATTTTCAATTTCCTGACTACTACTCATGAAAAAATGAAGATATTTATAAATGGTACTTTTTTATTATCAAATTGATAAAGAAGTATTTATCTCATTTGATATTGATAAGAAGATGTGTAAAATATTATGAATGTTATTCTAATTCCTAAAATTTGTGAGTACTTACTCATTAAATTGTGTAAAATCTCCAAAACCCAATAATTTTGATAAGAAAACCCTATAAATTTGATAAGAAAACCCGCCAAAAATAAATAAATTGAAATTGTTGAAAGAAATAATATATATTTTAATATATGACAAAAATCCTTCATAAATTCCTCCAAATCATGATAACCTTTTTATTTGTTAAGAGAACTATACTTAAATAAACTTTTACTTACTCCCTTTGGTTTCTCTCTGGGTTTTGGTGGAAAGGTGTCTCTGGGTTTTCATTCTATAGTAAAGGCCTTCTAATCAGTAGAAAGTACTATCTCTTTGGCTTTGCAAGTTTGACTTTGTTTTCACTCACTTCGCTTTGGGTTTTCATACGTGACGCAATACGCAGAGTCTTCGCTTCGCTCAGGACTCGCGTCACAATCATATTAAAATTGCCTCGTTTTTTGGCTTACCCGAAGAGTTTTGGCGTCAGCCTTTTTTCAGGTTTTCAAAAAAGAAAAGATTTTTGTTATAATTCATCTACATTATCTTAATTGCAACTGTTCTTTACTTAATATACTTTACTTTTTTCTCTTATTATTTTTTCTATACAATATTATATATCTATGTCAAGTCTTTATTGACTAGTCGCCCTTTGATATCCCTATATATGGGGTTTTGGGGCTCCGTAGATCGTCGATTTTTCCTCCCAACTTTTTTATATATAAAATATTGCGTGACGCTTTGTTACTTATATTAACTGGGGTTCTGGGGACCGATAAAACGCGATTTTTCCAGTGTAAGAAATTTTTTAATCAAAAGTGAATGGAAACTTATTATTTCCCCCACAATCGACTATGGAGATTCAATATCGCGTGGTCAACAATAAAATTAAAATTTTACCTAGACTCACTTAGGCTTCATGATACAAAAAATAGAAATTTGAAATAAGTCAAAAATATTCAAAATAAAGTTGCTTCACTCGATATATTGCCTCTAAAAATAGGGTCAGAACATAGTCTTAGAAAAATTATTTTCAATTTCCTGACTACTACTCATGAAAAAATGAAGATATTTATAAATGGTACTTTTTTATTATCAAATTGATAAAGAAGTATTTATCTCATTTGATATTGATAAGAAGATGTGTAAAATATTATGAATGTTATTCTAATTCCTAAAATTTGTGAGTACTTACTCATTAAATTGTGTAAAATCTCCAAAACCCAATAATTTTGATAAGAAAACCCTATAAATTTGATAAGAAAACCCGCCAAAAATAAATAAATTGAAATTGTTGAAAGAAATAATATATATTTTAATATATGACAAAAATCCTTCATAAATTCCTCCAAATCATGATAACCTTTTTATTTGTTAAGAGAACTATACTTAAATAAACTTTTACTTACTCCCTTTGGTTTCTCTCTGGGTTTTGGTGGAAAGGTGTCTCTGGGTTTTCATTCTATAGTAAAGGCCTTCTAATCAGTAGAAAGTACTATCTACTTTGGCTTTGCAAGTTTGACTTTGGGTTTTCACTCACTTCGCTTTGGGTTTTCATACGTGACGCAATACGCAGAGTCTTCGCTTCGCTCAGGACTCGCGTCACAATCATATTAAAATTGCCTCGTTTTTTGGCTTACCCGAAGAGTTTTGGCGTCAGCCTTTTTTCAGGTTTTCAAAAAAGAAAAGATTTTTGTTATAATTCATCTACATTATCTTAATTGCAACTGTTCTTTACTTAATATACTTTACTTTTTTCTCTTATTATTTTTTCTATACAATATTATATATCTATGTCAAGTCTTTATTGACTAGTCGCCCTTTGATATCCCTATATATGGGGTTTTGGGGCTCCGTAGATCGTCGATTTTTCCTCCCAACTTTTTTATATATAAAATATTGCGTGACGCTTTGTTACTTATATTAACTGGGGTTCTGGGGACCGATAAAACGCGATTTTTCCAGTGTAAGAAATTTTTTAATCAAAAGTGAATGGAAACTTATTATTTCCCCCACAATCGACTATGGAGATTCAATATCGCGTGGTCAACAATAAAATTAAAATTTTACCTAGGACTCACTTAGGCTTCATGATACAAAAAATAGAAATTTGAAATAAGTCAAAAATATTCAAAATAAAGTTGCTTCACTCGATATATTGCCTCTAAAAATAGGGTCAGAACATAGTCTTAGAAAAATTATTTTCAATTTCCTGACTACTACTCATGAAAAAATGAAGATATTTATAAATGGTACTTTTTTATTATCAAATTGATAAAGAAGTATTTATCTCATTTGATATTGATAAGAAGATGTGTAAAATATTATGAATGTTATTCTAATTCCTAAAATTTGTGAGTACTTACTCATTAAATTGTGTAAAATCTCCAAAACCCAATAATTTTGATAAGAAAACCCTATAAATTTGATAAGAAAACCCGCCAAAAATAAATAAATTGAAATTGTTGAAAGAAATAATATATATTTTAATATATGACAAAAATCCTTCATAAATTCCTCCAAATCATGATAACCTTTTTATTTGTTAAGAGAACTATACTTAAATAAACTTTTACTTACTCCCTTTGGTTTCTCTCTGGGTTTTGGTGGAAAGGTGTCTCTGGGTTTTCATTCTATAGTAAAGGCCTTCTAATCAGTAGAAAGTACTATCTACTTTGGCTTTGCAAGTTTGACCTTGGGTTTTCACTCACTTCGCTTTGGGTTTTCATACGTGACGCAATACGCAGAGTCTTCGCTTCGCTCAGGACTCGCGTCACAATCATATTAAAATTGCCTCGTTTTTTGGCTTACCCGAAGAGTTTTGGCGTCAGCCTTTTTTCAGGTTTTCAAAAAAGAAAAGATTTTTGTTATAATTCATCTACATTATCTTAATTGCAACTGTTCTTTACTTAATATACTTTACTTTTTTCTCTTATTATTTTTTCTATACAATATTATATATCTATGTCAAGTCTTTATTGACTAGTCGCCCTTTGATATCCCTATATATGGGGTTTTGGGGCTCCGTAGATCGTCGATTTTTCCTCCCAACTTTTTTATATATAAAATATTGCGTGACGCTTTGTTACTTATATTAACTGGGGTTCTGGGGACCGATAAAACGCGATTTTTCCAGTGTAAGAAATTTTTTAATCAAAAGTGAATGGAAACTTATTATTTCCCCCACAATCGACTATGGAGATTCAATATCGCGTGGTCAACAATAAAATTAAAATTTTACCTAGACTCACTTAGGCTTCATGATACAAAAAATAGAAATTTGAAATAAGTCAAAAATATTCAAAATAAAGTTGCTTCACTCGATATATTGCCTCTAAAAATAGGGTCAGAACATAGTCTTAGAAAAATTATTTTCAATTTCCTGACTACTACTCATGAAAAAATGAAGATATTTATAAATGGTACTTTTTTATTATCAAATTGATAAAGAAGTATTTATCTCATTTGATATTGATAAGAAGATGTGTAAAATATTATGAATGTTATTCTAATTCCTAAAATTTGTGAGTACTTACTCATTAAATTGTGTAAAATCTCCAAAACCCAATAATTTTGATAAGAAAACCCTATAAATTTGATAAGAAAACCCGCCAAAAATAAATAAATTGAAATTGTTGAAAGAAATAATATATATTTTAATATATGACAAAAATCCTTCATAAATTCCTCCAAATCATGATAACCTTTTTATTTGTTAAGAGAACTATACTTAAATAAACTTTTACTTACTCCCTTTGGTTTCTCTCTGGGTTTTGGTGGAAAGGTGTCTCTGGGTTTTCATTCTATAGTAAAGGCCTTCTAATCAGTAGAAAGTACTATCCTTTGGCTTTGCAAGTTTGACCTTGGGTTTTCACTCACTTCGCTTTGGGTTTTCATACGTGACGCAATACGCAGAGTCTTCGCTTCGCTCAGGACTCGCGTCACAATCATATTAAAATTGCCTCGTTTTTTGGCTTACCCGAAGAGTTTTGGCGTCAGCCTTTTTTCAGGTTTTCAAAAAAGAAAAGATTTTTGTTATAATTCATCTACATTATCTTAATTGCAACTGTTCTTTACTTAATATACTTTACTTTTTTCTCTTATTATTTTTTCTATACAATATTATATATCTATGTCAAGTCTTTATTGACTAGTCGCCCTTTGATATCCCTATATATGGGGTTTTGGGGCTCCGTAGATCGTCGATTTTTCCTCCCAACTTTTTTATATATAAAATATTGCGTGACGCTTTGTTACTTATATTAACTGGGGTTCTGGGGACCGATAAAACGCGATTTTTCCAGTGTAAGAAATTTTTTAATCAAAAGTGAATGGAAACTTATTATTTCCCCCACAATCGACTATGGAGATTCAATATCGCGTGGTCAACAATAAAATTAAAATTTTACCTAGACTCACTTAGGCTTCATGATACAAAAAATAGAAATTTGAAATAAGTCAAAAATATTCAAAATAAAGTTGCTTCACTCGATATATTGCCTCTAAAAATAGGGTCAGAACATAGTCTTAGAAAAATTATTTTCAATTTCCTGACTACTACTCATGAAAAAATGAAGATATTTATAAATGGTACTTTTTTATTATCAAATTGATAAAGAAGTATTTATCTCATTTGATATTGATAAGAAGATGTGTAAAATATTATGAATGTTATTCTAATTCCTAAAATTTGTGAGTACTTACTCATTAAATTGTGTAAAATCTCCAAAACCCAATAATTTTGATAAGAAAACCCTATAAATTTGATAAGAAAACCCGCCAAAAATAAATAAATTGAAATTGTTGAAAGAAATAATATATATTTTAATATATGACAAAAATCCTTCATAAATTCCTCCAAATCATGATAACCTTTTTATTTGTTAAGAGAACTATACTTAAATAAACTTTTACTTACTCCCTTTGGTTTCTCTCTGGGTTTTGGTGGAAAGGTGTCTCTGGGTTTTCATTCTATAGTAAAGGCCTTCTAATCAGTAGAAAGTACTATCTCTTTGGCTTTGCAAGTTTGACTTGGTTTTCACTCACTTCGCTTTGGGTTTTCATACGTGACGCAATACGCAGAGTCTTCGCTTCGCTCAGGACTCGCGTCACAATCATATTAAAATTGCCTCGTTTTTTGGCTTACCCGAAGAGTTTTGGCGTCAGCCTTTTTTCAGGTTTTCAAAAAAGAAAAGATTTTTGTTATAATTCATCTACATTATCTTAATTGCAACTGTTCTTTACTTAATATACTTTACTTTTTTCTCTTATTATTTTTTCTATACAATATTATATATCTATGTCAAGTCTTATTGACTAGTCGCCCTTTGATATCCCTATATATGGGGTTTTGGGGCTCCGTAGATCGTCGATTTTTCCTCCCAACTTTTTTATATATAAAATATTGCGTGACGCTTTGTTACTTATATTAACTGGGGTTCTGGGGACCGATAAAACGCGATTTTTCCAGTGTAAGAAATTTTTTAATCAAAAGTGAATGGAAACTTATTATTTCCCCCACAATCGACTATGGAGATTCAATATCGCGTGGTCAACAATAAAATTAAAATTTTACCTAGACTCACTTAGGCTTCATGATACAAAAAATAGAAATTTGAAATAAGTCAAAAATATTCAAAATAAAGTTGCTTCACTCGATATATTGCCTCTAAAAATAGGGTCAGAACATAGTCTTAGAAAAATTATTTTCAATTTCCTGACTACTACTCATGAAAAAATGAAGATATTTATAAATGGTACTTTTTTATTATCAAATTGATAAAGAAGTATTTATCTCATTTGATATTGATAAGAAGATGTGTAAAATATTATGAATGTTATTCTAATTCCTAAAATTTGTGAGTACTTACTCATTAAATTGTGTAAAATCTCCAAAACCCAATAATTTTGATAAGAAAACCCTATAAATTTGATAAGAAAACCCGCCAAAAATAAATAAATTGAAATTGTTGAAAGAAATAATATATATTTTAATATATGACAAAAATCCTTCATAAATTCCTCCAAATCATGATAACCTTTTTATTTGTTAAGAGAACTATACTTAAATAAACTTTTACTTACTCCCTTTGGTTTCTCTCTGGGTTTTGGTGGAAAGGTGTCTCTGGGTTTTCATTCTATAGTAAAGGCCTTCTAATCAGTAGAAAGTACTATCTCTTTGGCTTTGCAAGTTTGACTTTGTGTTTTCATGCACTTCGCTTTGGGTTTTCATATGTGACGCAATACGCAGAGTCTTCGCTTCGCTCAGGACTCGCGTCCAAATTCAATAAAAATTGCCTCGTCTTTGGCTTACCCGAAGGGTTTTGGCGTCAGCCTTTTTTCAGGTTTTCTAAAAAAGAAAAGATTTTTTTATAATTCATCTACATTATCTTAATTGCAACTGTTCTTTACTTAATATACTTTACTTTTTTCTCTTATTATTATTGGGGTTTTGTAATCTTTATGTTGCGGTTTTGGGATCTTTTCCAGCCTGCAATTTTCATTTTGTTTTAATTCAAACAATTCTGTTAAAACCATTTATTTACTTCAATCACATTTAATCAAATATAGGATTTTGGATACAATCATATTTTAGTTAATTATTATTTTATTATTAATTATCTTGATTAAAATCTAATAATATATATAATTTTTAGTCGTCATAATACGAATTATAAATTATTTAATTTTAAAACATAAAATTAATAAATTTCCATTTTTGCATTTATTTGGGGTTTTGGGGTTTGGGGTTTTGGGGTTTGGGGTTTTGGGGGTTTGGGGTTTTGGGGATTTGGGGTTTTGGGGTTTTGATATATATTCAATTGGGGTTTTGGGGCACGGTGTATGCCAAAAGTGCAACAAACCTTTCTAGAAGCCATTACTTATTCTTTCAGTTATAAATGATGATTTATGATTATTGAATAGGTGATCAACAAAACCAGGTACTAAAGACCTGAAATAAAAATATTTTTTTCCAGGACCTACCATTATGACATGACATGAAAAAATTATATATAAAAAATATTAAAAAATTAACTTGCTTAACTCGAATTAGAACCTCCAAAAACATCATCAAAAGTGGGTCATATAAAAATTATTTTGACTTCACTGACTCCTACCATGAGATTCCTGACCAGCCATCACATAATTTGAAAAAGTCGTATAAATTGAAAAATATGTTTCTTCACTCGACTTGGAACCTCCAAAAACATCATCAAAAGTTGGTCATTGAAATAATATTTTGATTTCACTGACTACTGCAATGAGAATCAAGACACCTGGTCACAAAATTTTAAAAATTCCTAAAAATTGAAAAATAAGTTGCTCCATTCGACTTGGAACCTCCAAAAACATCATCAAAAGTGGGTCATTGAAAAAATATTTGGACTTCACTGACCACTACCATGAGATTCTTGACTAGTAATCACAAAATTTTAAAAATTCCTAAAAATTGAAAAATAAGTTGCTCCACTCGACTTGTAACCTCCAAAAACATCATCAAAAGTGGGTCATTGAATAAATATTTTGACTTCACTGACTACTAGCATGAGATTCTTGACTAGTAATCACAAAATTTTAAAAATTCCTAAAAATTGAAAAATAAGTTGCTCCACTGGACTTGTAACCTCTAAAAACATCATCAAAAGTGGGTCATTGAATAAATATTTTGACTTCACTGACTACTAGCATGAGATTCCTGCCACCTGCTCACAAAATTATAAAAAGTCCTAAAAATGAAAAAATAAGTTGCTTCACTCGACTTGGAACCTCCAAAAACATCATCAAAAGTGTTGAAAATATAATTGACTTCACTGATTAGTACCATGAGATTCCTGCCACCTGCTCACAAAATTTTAAAAATTCCTAAAAATTGAAAAATAAGTTGCTCCATTCGACTTGGAACATCCAAAAACATCATTAAAAGTGGGTCATTAAAAAATTATTTTGCCTTCACTGACTGCTACCTTGGTGAGTTCAAATCTTGATAATAATAATTATATATAAATATAAGAATTTATTATTAAAAATATAAAATAACTCTTGAAATGTATTATATACGTTAAAATAATTATAAAAAGTTATGTATATTATAATTATTAAGATTATTTTAGAGTACTTACTCATTAAATTAACCAAAACCCTCAAAACCCGAATATTTTGATAAGAAAACCTGATAATTTTGATAAGAAAACCGGAATTAATTAATAAGTTTCAAAATTGTGTAAGTGGTAAAAGATTCTTGTATTTGTAAAATTATTTATTATAAAAAACCTAAAACCCCTTTTCCCAAAACCCAAATATAAAGCCAAATACAAAAACAAATAAACGATAATCATCAATTAAAAAGCTGAACATAGAATAGATTAAACCAAAGAGTAAATTTTAAAATTCAAAGCTAATATATGAACACCATGCAATCTATAACAGTAAAATGAATAGAGATAACAAAGATATCGAGCATTTTATAATTATATTGTTATATAATATTTATATTTAATACTAGTTAATTTTATTAAAGATATTAATCATATGAATTTTGCTGATGCATAGACCATAGCCAGGGTATAAGGGACAGCATGTCCCTTTTTTCGGGTTGCAAGGGTGGAACCCTGCCGGGGTAAGGGGCAGAGTCCCTGAGAATTTATTTTTATTGTTACTCGCTTCTTAATAGATAAATCTTTAATATAATTGGATATTAATACATCTATCAAATTATTTATAGATGGGAATTGATAATTAAATATTAGAAATTATTAAAGGGTAATATTATTATTTCATCTTTTATATATAAAAATATAAAAATAGATGAGTTAATAAAACTAAAAAGATCATTTTAGTAATTAAAACCATTATACTTATGAATAGTGTTTACAAATGCATAAAAAATATTCTATAAAATAATAAGTTGCTTTACTTATCATATAGTTTCTAAAATATAAGTCAAAACATAGTTTAAAAAATATTGTCAGATTCGTGGTTACTACTAAAAAAAAAATATGATTTATAATAAAAGATAGATTGAACAATAAAAACTTGTAAGAAAATTATATCAAGAAAGATTTTTAATAGAAGAGATCTGATAAATAGTTAAGTGATACTTGATTCTTTAATTTTGTGAGTACTTACTCATTAAATTTACCAAAACCCTGAAAACCCGACTAATTTAATAAGAAAACCCGATATTTTTGATAAGAAAACCTGACAAAAATCAATAAATTGAAAATAGCTCAAATTAAAAATAGGTTGAAAAATTTGATAATAACAACTCATAATAATACCCATTATCATTAAAATCAGACCTTTTTGGTAAGAAAATCTTATTATTTATTTAAATACAAGTTAATAAAATAGAATATGATTTTACAAAATATAATCGATAATAGAAACATGATTTTGTAAATAGAGACTTATTTAATTTAAGTAAAGAATGAAAATCTGATTAAATAAACCTAAAAGTCTAATCAAACTAAAATAAGTTAAATAGAAAAATATTTAAAAAAATTAATATCTAATTAATGTTAATAATCTTTGAAAACATAAAGGTGATCCATCATATCATAATAATGATGTGAAAATTAAGTTTATATACATATAGATCCTAATAATAAGATAATAATAAATAAAAATTAAATCAATATAATTTTCAATGAAAATATTAATAAGATGTTCAAAATAAAATATGTTGACCTATAATGTATAATATTTAAATAAATTCAAAATGATATGTTTAATATAAATTAATTATTATAAATATATAACCTTATGTTAATAATAAATAGTAAAATATGTAAAGGAAAATAAATAACGAATATAATCATATGTTAAAAATTATTTATGTGCCTCTGTGGCTAGAGGATTTTGATGAAAATATTAATTATTTATAATATAAATATATATTTTATAGAGAGCTTGTGGGTTTTCTTTGGCTTACAGGTGGGTTTTCTTTGGCTTACAGGTGGGTTTTCTTTGGCTTACAGGTGGGTTTTCTTTGGCTTACAGGTGGGTTTTCTTTGGCTTACAGGTGGGTTTGATGCTGCGTTTCAGTGCTGGGCGGTTTGTTTTCTTCGTGCAGATTGAGTGAAAGATATTTAAAAGGGGTTTTGGGGTTTTGGGGTTTGGGGTTTTGGGGTTTTGGGGTTTTGGGGTTTGGGGTTTTG
>ARYC01011098.1:0-16108 GCA_000711775.1 Oxytricha trifallax
TCATATTAAAATTGCCTCGTTTTTTGGCTTACCCGAAGAGTTTTGGCGTCAGCCTTTTTTCAGGTTTTCAAAAAAGAAAAGATTTTTGTTATAATTCATCTACATTATCTTAATTGCAACTGTTCTTTACTTATTATACTTGACTTTTTTCTCTTATTATTATTTCTATACTCTATTATATATCTTTGTCAAGTCTTTATTGCCTAGTCGCCCTTTGATATCCCTATATATGGGGTTTTGGGGCTCCGCAGATCGTCATTTTTTCAACCTTGATTTTTTATATATAAACTGTGCGTGACGCTTTGATATATATATTAATTGGGGTTTTGCGGAGGGGGTAAACGTGATTTTTCCAGTGTAAGATATTATTTAACCAAAATTCATAGATAATGTGATATTTACCTCACAATCGACAATGGAGATTCGATATCGCGTGGTCAACAAAATTATTTTTTTTACCTGACTCACTTTGGCTTCATGATCAAAAAATAAAGAAATTTGAAAAAGTTCCAAAAATTGAAAATAAAGTTGCTTCACTCGATATATAGCCTTTAAAAAAGGTGTCAAAACATAGTGTTAGAAAAAATATTTTCAGATTCCTGACTACTACTCATGAAAAAAGAAAGTTATATTTAATTTGGTATTTTGTATTATAAAAATGATAACAAACACAAAATAGATATAAGATTCATAATAAGAACGAAAAAAGATTATGTAATTATTATGGATTCCTTGAATCTGTGAGTACTTACCCATAAAATTGAAAAAACTCCCAAAACCCTACAATTTTGATAAGAAAACCCTACTAATTTGATAAGAAAACCCGATAAAAATTAATAAATAGAAAAAGTTGCCAGAAATAATAATATATACTTCACTATCTTACTAAATTCCTCAATAAATTTATCACATCTTTGAAAACCTTATTTATTTTATAAGAACACTTTCCCTTTATTATAAGAAATACCTTCTTACATAAAAATTTACTTACTCTCTTTGGCATCTCTCTGGGTTTTGGTGGAAAGGTGTCTCTGGGTTTTCATGAATATTAAAGAAATGGGAACTCATATGTGATTGGTTGAATATAATAAAAATTGACAAAACTAAAATATTGATAATATGGAAAAAAAAGTTGCTTCACTCGATATATAGCCTCTTAAAAAGTGATAAAAACATAGTGTTAGAAAAAATATTTTGAGATTCCAGGCTACTACTCATGAAAAATAAATTTATATATAAAACACTCATTTTATTAGAAAAATGGTATAGGAAAGTTGTAATGTATTTGAATAAAGAAGTACTAATATGTAAATGATATAATTTTGGATTACTTACTCATCAAATTGTGAAAACCCTACTATTTTCATTAGTAAACCCATTGCTATTCATTATATAATTACTAACTTAGGCATCTCTTTGGTTTTGGGGAAAAGGTGTCTCTGGGTTTTCATTCTATAGTAAAGACCTTCTAATCAGTAGAAAGTACTATCACTTTGGCTTTGCAAGTTTGACTTGGGTTTTCACTCACTTCGCTTTGGGTTTTCATACGTGACGCAATACGCAGAGTCTTCGCTTCGCTCAGGACTCGCGTCACAATCATATTAAAATTGCCTCGTTTTTTGGCTTACCCGAAGAGTTTTGGCGTCAGCCTTTTTTCAGGTTTTCAAAAAAGAAAAGATTTTTGTTATAATTCATCTACATTATCTTAATTGCAACTGTTCTTTACTTAATATACTTTACTTTTTTCTCTTATTATTTTTTCTATACAATATTATATATCTATGTCAAGTCTTTATTCTCTAGTCGCCCTTCGATATCCCTATATATGGGGTTTTGGGGCTCCGCAGATCGTCAATTATTCGCTGTGAATTTTATATATATAAAATATGCGTGACGCTTTGATATATATATTAACTGGGGTTTTGCGGAGGGATAAAACAGGATTTTTCCAGTGTAAGATATTTTTCATTCAAAACTGTTAGATATTGTGATATTTACCCCACAATCGACTATGGAGATTCGATATCGCGTGGTCAACAATAAAATTAAATTTTTACCTTGACTCACTTTAGCTTCATTATACTAAAATTAAGAAAATGTTAAAAGTTCCAAAAATTGAAAATAAAGTTGCTTCACTTGACATATAGCCTCTAAAAAAGGTGTCAGATCATACTGTTAGAAAAAATATTTTCAGATTCCTGACTACTACTAATTAAAAATAAAAGTTATATTTAATTTGAGATTTTATATTATAAATATGGTCAAAAACACAAAATAGATATAAGATTCATTATAAGAAAGATTAAAAAGATTATGTAATTATTATGGATTCCTTGAATCTGTGAGTACTTACCCATAAAATTAAAAAAAACTCAAAAACCCTACAATTTTGATAAGAAAACCCAACCAATTTGATAAGAAAACCCGATCAAATTTAATAAATTGAAAAACTTGTAAGAAATAATCTAAACTTCAATAAGTTACTAAAAGTCTTAATAAATTTATCTTAGCCTTGTAAACCTTACTTACTTTATAAGAACACTCTCTCACTTTGATAAGAAAACTCATCTTACATAAAAATTTACTTACTCCCTTTGGTTTCACTCTGGGTTTTTGTTGAATAGATTCTCTGGTTTTTCATTAATATTAAAGAAATGGAAACTCATATGTGATTTGGTGCATATAATAATAATTGACAAAACTAAAAAAATTAATAATTTTGAAAAAAAGATTCTTCACTCGATATATAACCTGTAAATTACTTATCAAAACATAGTCATAGAAAAATATATTAAGATTCCTGACTACTACTCATGAAAAATAAAATTTATATATAAAACATTCATTTTATTATAAAAATTATATAGAATTGATTTCATGTATTCTAATAAAGAAGTACTAATATGTAAATGATATAATTTTTGATTACTTACTCATCAAATTGTGAAAACCCTACTATTTTTATAAGAAAACTCATTGCTATTCATTATATAATTACTAACTTAGGCATCTCTTTGGGTTTTGGTGAAAAGGTGTATCTGGGTTTTCATTCTATAGTAAAGACATTCTAATCAGTAGAAAGTACTATCTCTTTGGCTTTGCAAGTTTGACCTTGGGTTTTCACTCACTTCGCTTTGGGTTTTCATACGTGACGCAATACGCAGAGTCTTCGCTTCGCTCAGGACTCGCGTCACAATCATATTAAAATTGCCTCGTTTTTTGGCTTACCCGAAGAGTTTTGGCGTCAGCCTTTTTTCAGGTTTTCAAAAAAGAAAAGATTTTTGTTATAATTCATCTACATTATCTTAATTGCAACTGTTCTTTACTTAATATACTTTACTTTTTTCTCTTATTATTTTTTCTATACAATATTATATATCTATGTCAAGTCTTTATTCTCTAGTCGCCCTTCGATATCCCTATATATGGGGTTTTGGGGCTCCGCAGATCGTCATTTTTTCAACCTTGATTTTTTATATATAAACTGTGCGTGACGCTTTGATATATATATTAATTGGGGTTTTGCGGAGGGGGTAAACGTGATTTTTCCAGTGTAAGATATTATTTAACCAAAATTCATAGATAATGTGATATTTACCTCACAATCGACAATGGAGATTCGATATCGCGTGGTCAACAATAAAATTATTTTTTTTACCTGACTCACTTTGGCTTCATGATCAAAAAATAAAGAAATTTGAAAAAGTTCCAAAAATTGAAAATAAAGTTGCTTCACTCGATATATAGCCTTTAAAAAAGGTGTCAAAACATAGTGTTAGAAAAAATATTTTCAGATTCCTGACTACTACTCATGAAAAAAGAAAGTTATATTTAATTTGGTATTTTGTATTATAAAAATGATAACAAACACAAAATAGATATAAGATTCATAATAAGAACGAAAAAAGATTATGTAATTATTATGGATTCCTTGAATCTGTGAGTACTTACCCATAAAATTAAAAAAAACTCAAAAACCCTACAATTTTGATAAGAAAACCCTACTAATTTGATAAGAAAACCCGATAAAAATTAATAAATAGAAAAAGTTGCCAGAAATAATAATATATACTTCACTATCTTACTAAATTCCTCAATAAATTTATCACATCTTTGAAAACCTTATTTATTTTATAAGAACACTTTCCCTTTATTATAAGAAATACCTTCTTACATAAAAATTTACTTACTCTCTTTGGCATCTCTCTGGGTTTTGGTGGAAAGGTGTCTCTGGGTTTTCAATGATATGAAGAAATGGAAACTCATATGTGATTTTTTGCATATAATAATAATTGACAAAACTAAAAAAATTAATAAGAGGGAAAAAAAGGTTCTTCACTCGATATATAGCCTCTTAAAAAATGATAAAAACATAGTTATAAAAAAATTAGTTACAGGTTCCTTACTACTACTCATTAAAAATAAATAAATTATATATAAAAAACTCATTTTATTAGAAAAAAATTGTATTGGAAAGTTGTAATGTATTTGAATAAAGAAATAATAATATGTAAATGATATAATATGTGAATACTTACTCATTAAATTCTGAAAACCCTACTATTTTTATAAGAAAACCCATTCCTATTCATTATATAATTACTAACTTAGGCATCTCTTTTGGGTTTTGGGGAAAAGGTGTCTCTGGGTTTTCATTCTATAGTAAAGACCTTCTAATCAGTAGAAAGTACTATCACTTTGGCTTTGCAAGTTTGACTTTGTGTTTTCATGCACTTCGCTTTGGGTTTTCATATGTGACGCAATACGCAGAGTCTTCGCTTCGCTCAGGACTCGCGTCCAAATTCAATAAAAATTGCCTCGTCTTTGGCTTACCCGAAGGGTTTTGGCGTCAGCCTTTTTTCAGGTTTTCAAAAAAGAAAAGATTTTTGTTATAATTCATCTACATTATCTTAATTGCAACTGTTCTTTACTTATTATACTTGACTTTTTTCTCTTATTATTATTTCTATACTCTATTATATATCTTTGTCAAGTCTTTATTGCCTAGTCGCCCTTTGATATCCCTATATATGGGGTTTTGGGGCTCCGCAGATCGTCATTTTTTCAACCTTGATTTTTTATATATAAACTGTGCGTGACGCTTTGATATATATATTAATTGGGGTTTTGCGGAGGGGGTAAACGTGATTTTTCCAGTGTAAGATATTATTTAACAAAAAGTCATAGATAATGTGATATTTACCTCACAATCGACAATGGAGATTCGATATCGCGTGGTCAACAATAAAATTATTTTTTTTACCTGACTCACTTTGGCTTCATGATCAAAAAATAAAGAAATTTGAAAAAGTTCCAAAAATTGAAAATAAAGTTGCTTCACTTGACATATAGCCTCTAAAAAAGGTGTCAGATCATACTGTTAGAAAAAATATTTTCAGATTCCTGACTACTACTAATTAAAAATAAAAGTTATATTTAATTTGAGATTTTATATTATAAATATGGTCAAAAACACAAAATAGATATAAGATTCATTATAAGAAAGATTAAAAAGATTATGTAATTATTATGGATTCCTTGAATCTGTGAGTACTTACCCATAAAATTGAAAAAACTCCCAAAACCCTACAATTTTGATAAGAAAACCCTACTAATTTGATAAGAAAACCCGATAAAAATTAATAAATAGAAAAAGTTGCCAGAAATAATAATATATACTTCACTATCTTACTAAATTCCTCAATAAATTTATCACATCTTTGAAAACCTTATTTATTTTATAAGAACACTTTCCCTTTATTATAAGAAATACCTTCTTACATAAAAATTTACTTACTCTCTTTGGCATCTCTCTGGGTTTTGGTGGAAAGGTGTCTCTGGGTTTTCATGAATATTAAAGAAATGGGAACTCATATGTGGTTGGTTGAATATAATAATAATTGACAAAACTAAAAAAATTAATAATTTGGAAAAAAAGGTTCTTCACTCTATATAAAGCCTTTTAAAAAATTATAAAAATATTGTTTTAGAAAAAATACTTTATCAGATTCCTTACTACTATACTACTCATTAAAAATAAATTTATATATATATAAAAAACTCATTTTATTAGAAAAAAATTGTATTGGAAAGTTGTAATGTATTCGAATCAAGAAGTAATAATATGTAAATGAATAATTTTTGATTACTTACTCATCAAATTGTGAAAACCCTACTATTTTTATAAGAAAACTCATTGCTATTCATTATATAATTACTAACTTAGGCATCTCTTTCGGTTTTGGTGAAAAGGTGTCTCTGGGTTTTCATTCTATAGTAAAGACCTTCTAATCAGTAGAAAGTACTATCTCTTTGGCTTTGCAAGTTTGACCTTGGGTTTTCACTCACTTCGCTTTGGGTTTTCATACGTGACGCAATACGCAGAGTCTTCGCTTCGCTCAGGACTCGCGTCACAATCATATTAAAATTGCCTCGTTTTTTGGCTTACCCGAAGAGTTTTGGCGTCAGCCTTTTTTCAGGTTTTCAAAAAAGAAAAGATTTTTGTTATAATTCATCTACATTATCTTAATTGCAACTGTTCTTTACTTAATATACTTTACTTTTTTCTCTTATTATTTTTTCTATACAATATTATATATCTATGTCAAGTCTTTATTCTCTAGTCGCCCTTCGATATCCCTATATATGGGGTTTTGGGGCTCCGCAGATCGTCATTTTTTCAACCTTGATTTTTTATATATAAACTGTGCGTGACGCTTTGATATATATATTAATTGGGGTTTTGCGGAGGGATAAGTGATTTTTCCAGTGTAAGATATTATTTAACCAAAAGTCATATCTAATGTGATATTTATCCCACAATCAACTATGGAGATTCGATATCGCGTGGTCAATAATAAAATTATTTTTTTTACCTGACTCCCTTTGGCTTCATAGTCAAAAAATAAAGAAATTTGAAAAAGTTCCAAATTATGAAAATAAAGTTGCTTCACTCTATATATAGCCTCTAAAAAAAGGGTCAAAACATAGTGTTAGAAAAAATATTTTCAGATTCCTGACTACTACTCATAAAAAAATAAAGTTATATTTAATTTGAGATTTTATATTATAAAAATGATAAAAAACACAAAATAGATATAAGATTCATAATAAGAAAGAAAAAAGTTATGTAATTATTAGGAATCCTTGAATCTGTGAGTACTTACCCATAAAATTAAAAAAAACTCAAAAACCCTACAATTTTGATAAGAAAACCCAACCAATTTGATAAGAAAACCCGATCAAATTTAATAAATTGAAAAACTTGTAAGAAATAATCTAAACTTCAATAAGTTACTAAAAGTCTTAATAAATTTATCTTAGCCTTGTAAACCTTACTTACTTTATAAGAACACTCTCTCACTTTGATAAGAAAACTCATCTTACATAAAAATTTACTTACTCCCTTTGGTTTCACTCTGGGTTTTTGTTGAATAGATTCTCTGGTTTTTCATTAATATTAAAGAAATGGAAACTCATATGTGATTTGGTGCATATAATAATAATTGACAAAACTAAAAAAATTAATAATTTTGAAAAAAAGATTCTTCACTCGATATATAACCTGTAAATTACTTATCAAAACATAGTCATAGAAAAATATATTAAGATTCCTGACTACTACTCATGAAAAATAAAATTTATATATAAAACATTCATTTTATTATAAAAATTATATAGAATTGATTTCATGTATTCTAATAAAGAAGTACTAATATGTAAATGATATAATTTTTGATTACTTACTCATCAAATTGTGAAAACCCTACTATTTTTATAAGAAACCCATTCCTATTCATTATACAAATACTAACTTAGGCATCTCTTTGGGTTTTGGGGAAAAGGTGTATCTGGGTTTTCATTCTATAGTAAAGACATTCTAATCAGTAGAAAGTACTATCACTTTGGCTTTGCAAGTTTGACCTTGGGTTTTCACGCACTTCGCTTTGGGTTTTCATACGTGACGCAATACGCAGAGTCTTCGCTTCGCTCAGGACTCGCGTCAAAATTCAATAAAAATTGCCTCGTCTTTGGCTTACCCGAAGGGTTTTGGCTCAGCCTTTTTTCAGGTTTTCAAAAAAGAAAAGATTTTTGTTATAATTCATCTACATTATCTTAATTGCAACTGTTCTTTACTTATTATACTTGACTTTTTTCTCTTATTATTATTTCTATACTCTATTATATATCTTTGTCAAGTCTTTATTGACTAGTCGCCCTTTGATATCCCTATATATGGGGTTTTGGGGCTCCGCAGATCGTCAATTTTTCAACCCAAATTTTTTATATATAAAATGTGCGTGACGCTTTGATACATATATTAACTGGGGTTCTGCGGACCGATAAAACGCGATTTTTCCAGTGTAAGAAATTTTTCAATCAAAACTGATAGAAACTTAATATTTACCCCACAATCGACTATGGAGATTCAATATCGCGTGGTCAACAATAAATTAAAATTTTACCTGACTCACTTAGGCTTCATGATCAAAAAATAGAAATTTGAAAAAGTCAAAAAATTCAAAATAAAGTTGCTTCACTCGACATATAGCCTCTAAAAGGTGTCAGATCATACTGTTAGAAAAAATATTTTCAGATTCCTGACTACTACTCATAAAAAAATAAAGTTGTATAAAATTTACTATTTTGTATTATGAAATTGATAAGAAACCCTTAATAGATAAGAGATTCATTATAAGAAAGATAAAAATAATTAGTATTTCGTAAAGGTTTTTAAAATTGGTGAGTAGTTGCCCACAAAATTGGAAAAACTCCCAAAACCCAGTAATTTTGATAAGAAAACCCAACTAATTTGATAAGAAAACCCTATCAAATTAAATAAATTGAAGAATTTGCAAAAAATAAAATATACAAAAATGTGTTAATATAATCCTTATGTAATTTAGATAACCTTCAAAACCTTACTTATTATATAAGATCACTCTACTAAACCAAACATTTACTTACTCCCTTTGGTTTCTCTTTGGGGTTTTGGTGAAAATGTGTCTCTGGGTTTTCAGATAATAGTTAAGAAAAGGAAACTCATATGTGATTTGTTGAATATAATAAAAATAGGCAAAACAAAAAAAATTATTAATATGGATAAAAAAGTTGATTCACTCGATATATAGCTTCTAGAAAAGTGATAAAAACATAGTTTTAGAAAAGCAAGTTTCAGAATCCTGGCTACTACTCATGAAAAATAAATTTATATATATAAATCTCAATTTATGAGAAAAAAGGTATATGAAAGTTGTAATGTATTCGAATCAAGAAGTACTAATATGTAAATGTGATTATATGTGACTACTTACTCATCTAATTCCGAAAACCCTACTACTTTCATAAGAAAACCCATTGCTACTCATTATATAATTACTAACTTAGGCATCTCTCTGGGTTTTGGTGAAAAGGTGTCTCTGGGTTTTCATTCTATAGTAAAGACATACTAATCAGGAGAAAGTACTATCACTTTGGCTTTGCAAGTTTGACTTTGTGTTTTCATGCACTTCGCTTTGGGTTTTCATATGTGACGCAATACGCAGAGTCTTCGCTTCGCTCAGGACTCGCGTCCAAATTCAATAAAAATTGCCTCGTCTTTGGCTTACCCGAAGGGTTTTGGCGTCAGCCTTTTTTCAGGTTTTCAAAAAAGAAAAGATTTTTGTTATAATTCATCTACATTATCTTAATTGCAACTGTTCTTTACTTATTATACTTGACTTTTTTCTCTTATTATTATTTCTATACTCTATTATATATCTTTGTCAAGTCTTTATTGCCTAGTCGCCCTTTGATATCCCTATATATGGGGTTTTGGGGCTCCGCAGATCGTCATTTTTTCAACCTTGATTTTTTATATATAAACTGTGCGTGACGCTTTGATATATATATTAATTGGGGTTTTGCGGAGGGATAAAACGGGATTTTCCAGTGTAAGATATTATTTAACCAAAAGTCATATCTAATGTGATATTTACCCCACAATTGACTATGGAGATTCGATATCGCGTGGTCAACAATAAAATTAAAATTTTAGCTTGACTCACTTTGGCTTCATGGTACAAAAATAAATAAATTTGAAAAAGTTAAAAATATTGAAAATAAAATTGCTTCACTCGATATATTGCCTCTAAAAAATGTATCAATTCATAGTGTTAGAAAAAATATTATCAAATTCCAGACTACTACTCATGAAAAATGAAAGTTATATATAAAAGGTAAATTTCATTATAAAAATGGAATAAGAAAGAAATGAAGATAGAAGATTTTCATTATAAGGAATATAAAATTAGGAATTTATAAAGATTGCTAAAATTTGTGACTACTTACTCATAAAATCGTACAAAACCCTGAAAACCTTACAATTTTGATAAGAAAACCCTACCAATTTGATAAGAAAACCTGATTAAAATAAATAAATTGAAAAATGTGTAAAAAATTATAATTACTTAAATATAATACTAAAATCCTTAATATATATAGAAAACCTAGAAATACTTTATATTTGGTAAGAAAACTCTACCAAATCAAACAATTACTTACTACCTTTGGTTTCTCTCTGGGTTTTGGTGAAAAGGTGTCTCTGGGTTTTCATGAATATTGAAGAAATGGAAACTCATATGTGATTTGTTTCATATAATAATAAAATGAGAAAACCAAAAAAATTAATAATTTAGATAAAAATGTTCTTCACTCTGTATAAAGCCTTTTAAAAAATTATAAAAACATTGTTTTAGAAAAAATATTTTCAGATTCCTGACTACTACTCATTAAAAATAAATTTATATATAAAGAACTCATTTTATTATAAAAATTGTCTAGAAAAGGATAAATGTATTAAAAAAGAGTAGTAATATTATGTAAATAATATAATTTGTGACTACTTACTCATCAAATTCAGAAAACCCTACTATTTTTTTAAGAAAACCCATTCCTATTCATTATACAATTACTAACTTAGGCATCTCTTTGGGTTTTGCTGAAAAAGGGTCTCTGGGTTTTCATTCTATAGCAAAGACATTCTCATCAGATGAATGGACTATCAATTTGGCTTTGCAAGTTTGACCTTGGGGTTTTCACTCACTTCGCTTTGGGTTTTCATACGTGACGCAATACGCAGAGTCTTCGCTTCGCTCAGGACTCGCGTCACAATCATATTAAAATTGCCTCGTCTTTGGCTTACCCGAAGAGTTTTGGCGTCAGCCTTTTTTCAGGTTTTCAAAAAAGAAAAGATTTTTGTTATAATTCATCTACATTATCTTAATTGCAACTGTTCTTTACTTAATATACTTGACTTTTTTCTCTTATTATTATTTCTATACAATATTATATATCTATGTCAAGTCTTTATTCCCTAGTCGCCCTTCGATATCCCTATATATGGGGTTTTGGGGCTCCGCAGATCGATTTTTACAACCCAGAATTTTTATATATAAAATATGCGTGACGCTTTGATATATATATTAACTGGGGTTTTGCGGAGGGAGAAAACGGGATTTTTCCAGTGTAAGATATTATTTAACAAAAAGTCATAGATAATGTGATATTTACCCCACAATCAACAATGGAGATTCGATATCGCGTGGTCAACAATAAAATTATTTTTTTTACCTGACTCACTTTGGCTTCATAATCAAAAAATAAAGAAATTTGAAAAAGTTCCAAAAAATGAAAATAAAGTTGCTTCACTCGACATATAGCCTCTAAAAAAGGTGTCAAATCATACTGTTAGAAAAAATATTTTCAGATTCCTGACTACTACTAACAAAAAAAAAAAGTCATATTTAATTAAGATTTTAATAGAAAAATGATAAAAAACACAAAATAGATATAAATTCAATAAAAGAAAGATAAAAGAATATGTAATTATAATAACTCATTAAATTTGTGACTACTTACCCATAAAATGAAAATACTCCCAAAACCCTACAATTTTGATAAGAAAACCCTACCAATTTGATAAGAAAACCCGATCAAATTTAATAAATCGAAAAAGTTGCAAGAAATAATATATACTTGACGATGTTACTAAAATCCATTATAAATTTTTCCAAATAATGATAACCGTTTTATTTGTTAAGAGAACTTTACTTAAATATACAATTACTTACTCACTTTGGTTTCTCTCCGGGTTTTGGGGTAAAGGTGTCTCTGGGTTTTCATGATTATTATAGAAATGGAATTTCATATGTGATTTGTTTCATATAATAAAAAAAGGACAAAATCAAAAAAATTTATAATATCGGAAATAAAGTTACTTCACTAGATATATAGGCTCTCAATAAGGTGATAAAACATAGTTATAGAAAGATATTTTTAGAATCCTGGCTACTACTCATAAAAAATAAAGTTATATATAAAAAACTCATTTTATGATAAAAATTGTATAGGATAGTTGTTATGCATTCGAATAAATAAGTAATAATATGTAAATGATATAATTTGTGACTACTTACTCATCATATTCCGAAAACCCTAATATTTTCTTAAGGAAACCCATTCCTATTCATTATCAAAATACTAACTTAGGCATCTCTTGGTTTTGGGGAAAAGGTGTCTCTGGGTTTTCATTCTATAGTAAAGACCTTCTAATCAGTAGAAAGTACTATCACTTTGGCTTTGCAAGTTTGACTTTGTGTTTTCATGCACTTCGCTTTGGGTTTTCATATGTGACGCAATACGCAGAGTCTTCGCTTCGCTCAGGACTCGCGTCCAAATTCAATAAAAATTGCCTCGTCTTTGGCTTACCCGAAGGGTTTTGGCGTCAGCCTTTTTTCAGGTTTTCAAAAAAGAAAAGATTTTTGTTATAATTCATCTACATTATCTTAATTGCAACTGTTCTTTACTTATTATACTTGACTTTTTTCTCTTATTATTATTTCTATACTCTATTATATATCTTTGTCAAGTCTTTATTGCCTAGTCGCCCTTTGATATCCCTATATATGGGGTTTTGGGGCTCCGCAGATCGTCATTTTTTCAACCTTGATTTTTTATATATAAACTGTGCGTGACGCTTTGATATATATATTAACTGGGGTTCTGGGGAGGGGGTAAAGTCGATTTTTCCCTTGTGAGCCATTTCTAATGCTATCTTATTGAAAATTGGATATTTACTCCACAATCGACTATGGAGATTCGATATCGCGTGGTCAACAATAAAAATAAAATTTTACCTTTACTCACTTTGGCTTCATGATAGTAAAATCAAGAAATTTTAAAAGTGTAAAATATTCAAAATAAAGTTGCTTCACTCGACATATAGCCTCTAAAAAAGGGATCAAAACATAGTGTTAGAAAAAATATTTTCAGATTCCTGACTACTACTTATGGAAAATAATAGTTATATATAATTTGGGATTTTTTATTAAAAAAATTATAAAAAACATAAAATGGACATAAGATTCATAATAAGAACCAGAAAAGATTATGTAATTATTATGGATTCCATGAATTTGTAAGTACTTACCCATAAAATTAAAAAAAACTCAAAAACCCTACAATTTTGATAAGAAAACCCAACCAATTTGATAAGAAAACCCGATCAAATTTAATAAATTGAAAAACTTGTAAGAAATAATCTAAACTTCAATAAGTTACTAAAAGTCTTAATAAATTTATCTTAGCCTTGTAAACCTTACTTACTTTATAAGAACACTCTCTCACTTTGATAAGAAAACTCATCTTACATAAAAATTTACTTACTCCCTTTGGTTTCACTCTGGGTTTTTGTTGAATAGATTCTCTGGTTTTTCATTAATATTAAAGAAATGGAAACTCATATGTGATTTGGTGCATATAATAATAATTGACAAAACTAAAAAAATTAATAATTTTGAAAAAAAGATTCTTCACTCGATATATAACCTGTAAATTACTTATCAAAACATAGTCATAGAAAAATATATTAAGATTCCTGACTACTACTCATGAAAAATAAAATTTATATATAAAACATTCATTTTATTATAAAAATTATATAGAATTGATTTCATGTATTCTAATAAAGAAGTACTAATATGTAAATGATATAATTTTTGATTACTTACTCATCAAATTGTGAAAACCCTACTATTTTTATAAGAAAACTCATTGCTATTCATTATATAATTACTAACTAGGCATCTCTTTCGGTTTTGGTGAAAAGGTGTCTCTGGGTTTTCATTCTTATAGTAAAGACCTTCTAATCAGTAGAAAGTACTATCACTTTGGCTTTGCAAGTTTGACCTTGGGTTTTCATACACCTCGCTTTGGGTTTTCATACGTGACGCAATACGCAGAGTCTTCGCTTCGCTCAGGACTCGCGTCACAATTCAATTAAAATTGTTTCGTCTTTGGCTTACCCGTAGGGTTTTGGCGTCAGCCTTTTTTCAGGTTTTCAAAAAAGAAAAGATTTTTGTTATAATTCATCTACATTATCTTAATTGCAACTGTTCTTTACTTATTATACTTGACTTTTTTCTCTTATTATTATTTCTATACTCTATTATATATCTTTGTCAAGTCTTTATTGCCTAGTCGCCCTTTGATATCCCTATATATGGGGTTTTGGGGCTCCGCAGATCGTCATTTTTTCAACCTTGATTTTTTATATATAAACTGTGCGTGACGCTTTGATATATATATTAATTGGGGTTTTGCGGAGGGATAAAACGGGATTTTTCCAGTGTAAGATATTATTTAACAAAAAGTCATAGATAATGTGATATTTACCTCACAATCGACAATGGAGATTCGATATCGCGTGGTCAACAATAAAATTATTTTTTTTACCTGACTCACTTTGGCTTCATGATCAAAAAATAAAGAAATTTGAAAAAGTTCCAAAAATTGAAAATAAAGTTGCTTCACTCGATATATAGCCTTTAAAAAAGGTGTCAAAACATAGTGTTAGAAAAAATATTTTCAGATTCCTGACTACTACTCATGAAAAAAGAAAGTTATATTTAATTTGGTATTTTGTATTATAAAAATGATAACAAACACAAAATAGATATAAGATTCATAATAAGAACGAAAAAAGATTATGTAATTATTATGGATTCCTTGAATCTGTGAGTACTTACCCATAAAATTAAAAAAAACTCAAAAACCCTACAATTTTGATAAGAAAACCCAACCAATTTGATAAGAAAACCCGATCAAATTTAATAAATTGAAAAACTTGTAAGAAATAATCTAAACTTCAATAAGTTACTAAAAGTCTTAATAAATTTATCTTAGCCTTGTAAACCTTACTTACTTTATAAGAACACTCTCTCACTTTGATAAGAAAACTCATCTTACATAAAAATTTACTTACTCCCTTTGGTTTCACTCTGGGTTTTTGTTGAATAGATTCTCTGGTTTTTCATTAATATTAAAGAAATGGAAACTCATATGTGATTTGGTGCATATAATAATAATTGACAAAACTAAAAAAATTAATAATTTTGAAAAAAAGATTCTTCACTCGATATATAACCTGTAAATTACTTATCAAAACATAGTCATAGAAAAATATATTAAGATTCCTGACTACTACTCATGAAAAATAAAATTTATATATAAAACATTCATTTTATTATAAAAATTATATAGAATTGATTTCATGTATTCTAATAAAGAAGTACTAATATGTAAATGATATAATTTTTGATTACTTACTCATCAAATTGTGAAAACCCTACTATTTTTATAAGAAAACTCATTGCTATTCATTATATAATTACTAACTTAGGCATCTCTTTGGGTTTTGGGGAAAAGGTGTCTCTGGGTTTTCATTCTATAGTAAAGACCTTCTAATCAGTAGAAAGTACTATCACTTTGGCTTTGCAAGTTTGACTTTGGGTTTTCACTCACTTCGCTTTGGGTTTTCATACGTGACGCAATACGCAGAGTCTTCGCTTCGCTCAGGACTCGCGTCACAATCATATTAAAATTGCCTCGTTTTTTGGCTTACCCGAAGAGTTTTGGCGTCAGCCTTTTTTCAGGTTTTCAAAAAAGAAAAGATTTTTGTTATAATTCATCTACATTATCTTAATTGCAACTGTTCTTTACTTAATATACTTTACTTTTTTCTCTTATTATTTTTTCTATACAATATTATATATCTATGTCAAGTCTTTAT
>ARYC01011099.1:0-13559 GCA_000711775.1 Oxytricha trifallax
CTCTCTATGGCTCCTTAGTCTTATCAACAGGCAGGATGATTTCCTACTCGTTGATTTTATCACTTAGCTTATGTAAGAACTCTATTTATTGCTCTCGTTTAATTTAAAGTGATGATTAATCAAATAACTTTATAAGCCTGGATATTCGCTTATATCAGCAAATATTGCATTAGTAAAACCTTTACATTTTAGACATAGACTTATATTTTATCATACTTTTTATACCATCACTTATTATTTAAAGTATTGAATGTAAAAACTGCTTCATCAGCGTGTATGAACTAAAATAGCACTGTAAAATCAATCCCTCTCTTTACTCTGTTAAAAATCTTGTATAAAATATCATATGTATATATATATATATGTTTTCAAAAATTTATGGAGAGATGCACATGCCAAGAAACTTGCTATTAAACATTTAGCTAAAATAGCATATTTTGAGTAAATTAATTAAGTAAATCAAGATTACTCATTTCTTTTTGTTTATATTAATATTTTAATATTATTAGGTACTCTACAGCATTTGAGCTGTTTTGAGTAGAGTACCTTAATAATATTAATTAAAAAATAAATTAAATTTAAATGCTAAAGTTAAAAGTGAAATATTTTTTCTATAAAAAGTAAAATATAAAGTAAATAATTTTAATAAATTAGAATAATTTAAAATTTAATATTTAAAAAACCAATAATCTTTGCAAAGAGTTGCAAAATTAAGCAATATTTAAGATTTATTCACTCCTTATAATTATAATTAAATATAATATTACTTTTTATAGAAAAAATATTTCACTTTTAACTTTAGCATTTAAATTTAATTTATTTTTTAATTAATATTATTAAGGTACTCTACTCAAAACAGCTCAAATGCTGTAGAGTACCTAATAATATTAAAATATTAATATAAACAAAAAGAAATGAGTAATCTTGATTTACTTAATTAATTTACTCAAAATATGCTATTTTAGCTAATACAGCTAACTAGTCAAGTAAGAAGTGATCTCAATACATTAAAATCTTTGAATCTTAGTGGAAATCAATATGTCACTGAGTGAGTTTTTATTTCTAGTTGGATGTTTACAAGTACCAGAATTTTAATGCTAATCAGCTTATAAGCACTGATACCTAACAGTTAAGGCACTCTTGCATAATTTTGGAATTTCCGCATAATTCAACACTTGTTTGATAAATCTATATTAATACTTGTATCATACCTAAGCTTTATCAGGAAATCTAAATATTTCTCATCATAAATATACCCTAAATTTCGCTAATATCTATTTCTTATTTTGCAAATGACCAAATTTTTTTAATTAACCCCAAAAAGACCCCAACTATTCACTACAAATCAAAGCACTTTTAAACCTCAGTAAGGGCTTTTGGATGAGAGGACGAAGGTTTATATGAGGTAATGAGTAGAAAAGAGAGTTAAGTACTAAATTTATAGTTAGAAATATAAAATTTAATTTATATTTAAGTATAAAATAACAAATCCGCTTAATTCACAGGCAAATTTTGCATTCGCTTAAATATTATGCAACAGGATCTCACTACTCTTTTCAGCATTAGAAGATGAATTAGTTTTATTGAAATTAAAATTTAGCTTGCTTAAATTAGTATCATATATTTTATACATCTATCAATGCTGCTTATTTTAATATCGGCTCTTACTAGAACTTATATTTATATTTTAATTTATTTAAAAACCTCGAAACCCTTACTGTACATAGAACAGCTTATAACATTAAATTAGGAATGATCAATAGTATTTAGTTCTTCCTATAATTACAGTTTTTAATCGAAATCGATAATGGACTTTGGGTTTCTTAGCAATTAATAGTGTTCAAAGATTAAAAAGTTCTATGAAGCCATAATAAAAAACTGTACTTAAGTGGACATCAGTTTTGCTGGAAACTAAATTCTACTCTAATTCTAAATTAACGAAGCTCAATTACATTTCAGGTCTTCATTCCAACGATTAGTAAGTACCACCCATCTTCGAAATCAGACATATTGGGTGTGCATATTAAAACACTACAGTTACAAAACTTTACAGTATCAGCCTTAGTTTATATTTAAAGTCTAGCTACAGATGATTAGTTTTGCCAAGGCCTATACCAATTTTTGCAAAGATTAGGAATCCAATATATTATGCAGTTTAGAAAACCTTTAATGTCGTGTCTAAGAATCTGAAGATTTAGTTGACTATTGAGTTTTGGGAGGGCCTGCAAGATATAACAAAGAGACAGGTTTAAAATTTATAGACTTTCTCAATGATGATAACTCAAACCATAAACTTAGGACACGTTCCACTATGAATCAGTCAAAATAGAAAATATATTAGTAATATGGAAAAATTTTAGAAATAAATAAATATTTAAGTATCCTTCTAGAATAAACTTAATTATATTAATTAAGCTAGTTATTTTATTTATATAATTATTATATATTTTATTATACGAAGTAGCAAAATTAATTTATTTTTACTACTTGGTTCAAATCGTAATTAATATATTATTAATAATTAGTAAATTAAAAAGACTTAAATAATTTAAATACAAATTAAATGAACTTTTTACAATTACCAAATTTTATTTATGTCAGTTTTTAGAAATGAGTAATTTATAAATAAACTTCTATTAAAAGTTACATTATTAAAAACTATTAATATTTTATGTCTAATATTGTGATTTATAAATAAATATAACCAATGAATAAATATTATTTGATATTTATTGAAAACTAATCCCATTTAAATGACAAATTCTGAATAAATTTATTTATAAATTTAATAAAAATATATATATAAAAATAGTGGGACCAAATGTAAAAATAAATAACTTTTTTACTTGGTCCCAAAGTATATAAATAAATAAAATTAATCAAACAATTTCAAATTAATAATTTTAAAAATATTATTCTATTTTTATTTATATTCATCTGTATTAGGATTTAACTATTCACAATTTTTACACTATTATGAATGAATCCTTGCCTTAAATACGATATGCAAAGCTGATACAGATGAAGATTGTAGAAGGCATAAAATCAAAGGATAAAGTACATGAAATGGGAGTTAATAGGCAATTCTATATAAGGTAATCGATAAATTCAAATTTGAGGTGGATAAAAAAGTCCTCTTTCCAAAACAAAAGCTGAAGAATGGGATGAATACGCGAAGCAATTCACTGTTGCTGAATGCTATTTTTTTATTCTTTAATAATCGGGCATATATTAGATATCTGGCTGTTCCTACATCATAACTTGCTTGAAATGAAGTGTAAGGAGGTATAAACTTAAATTGCCAAGATTTGCCAAGCGTTGCCAAACATTGCCATTGTTTTAAAGGTGCTGAAGGAAAATTTTCATCTCAGATTTGGCAAGCTCAGAACACCAATGTCAAGTTTAGGGGTTTAGAATTCCATATTATCCATGATCATTTAACTTTATAATATTTATATATGTTAAGCTTGAATATTATATGTTGAAACAAAAGTTATATTTAGCATTATTGATTTTTCTTATTGGTACTTATTTAAATCTTATATTAAATTCATCCATAACAAAGTTTACGAATAATATAAATTTCATGAATATATGATACTTTTAAAATCTTAAAATTTCATATATTTATTAATGTAAATTTTAAATCAGGAATCAAAAATTATTTAAAAACTATTTTAAAAGACTTGATTTAATCTATAAGGGATTTTGAGATTCCCATTATTTCTTCATTTGATCAATAAAAAGCATTAAATTTTAAAGAAAGTTCCTTATGAAAAGTAATACACCAATAAAGAAAGAGAAGGGTGCCTATATCATCTTAAAGTTGTTTTTTGCCAGGATTTTGGTGTTTACTATTGATAAATTTATTATTCAAAATTTCCTTTGTTTTTTTTCTGCTAATCTTTCAGAAATTTAAAGTTTGAAACTCCCTGATTAATGTTGAATAATTTTTATACCGGTATTAATCTTAAATACATTTTTATCAAAATTTTAATAAATCATTTTAAATTGTATAAAGTTTAAAAAGACTTATGATATTTATCAGGATTTTTGAATCCTTAATTTTCTTTTTTTGAAATATATAATTATATCATGTTTCAAAAAAAAACTAGCAGTAAGCTTATATTAGTATATTTAAAAATTCCAATCCGTAAATAGCTTTTTAAAACTTAGCTACTAACAATATATTTTATTAAATTATAATCAAGAAAAAAGATTTAATAGTGCAATAAAAGTTCTTTACTTTTCACTTTTCATTATAAACATTATTTAAAATTTATAATTAGTAATAATATAACAAGTTTGGGAGAATTTGGATTCGATTAGAAGAGGTAATGGATGCTGAGAATACTTGCGCAGCTGTTCTTGGAAGAAGCATTAATATTCATTGCTTTCCCTGCAAGTTAAAATTTTTCTTGGCCTTTGCTTGACTTCATCTGATCGAAACTATTGAATTCGTGCTTTGTACACTTTACACAATTCTATCTAGATTTAGGGATAATTCTGTTTAGATTTTTTGGGTGCCTTGGTGAGCTTCCTGAACCAGTTTTTGTGGAGGAAAATCCAACAGATTAGGCTTAATAGAACATCCTTCTAATTCCAGGTACAATTATTAAAAGTCTTTAAAGAATTCAGTAAGTAATAGCAACAAGTTCAATAGGCTAAAGCTAGAAGACAGTACTTAAGGGCAAAAGAAAAAAATTTAATCGTCATCAGAAGGAATGATTGATAAAATACAAAAGATTAGGAATAATTAAAAGTTTAATAATAGATAACTGATATAAAATTGATAAATATGAAAGTATTTTTATTTATAAACGAAAAGTCTTAAAAAGTGCGATATAAAATTGCGAATATACTTAGTCTATTTCTAACAGTCAGCAATTAATTCTTGACAATATTATTTATATCAATATTTTCAAAATTGTTTTATTTCAACGAACAACTAAAATGAGTGCATTATTTATAAGTAAGGTTGAATTTTTTAAGTGTAAGATAAATTTTAGATTAATCAACAATTTTGAATATATAAATTTGAATTAAGGACTTAAAATATCAAATAAGGGAAATACACACATTTGAGAGGAAAAGCTAATGCAAATATTTCGAAAAGTATTTATTGAAATCTTACAAGATATTCTGACTGTGTAGATTCAGCGCATATGCGCTAAATTAAATCGAGGGCACGGCAGACTTTTTTTAGGTCGAAATCGCATTCTTAAATAAAAATGTCCCTATGGGACAATAGTGCTTTAATTGATAAATTCTTAATTAATAATAATAAATTTAGGAAAATAGTTTTAATTTTGAAGGGGGGAAGTTTCCTGCCCCAAAATTTTATATGCACCCAAGGGGGGAAGTTTCCTGCCCCGAAAAAGGTAGTTTCCTGCCCCATACGTAAAAATATGCAATTTTTATAATTTTCAAAGAATCTTTATCATCTATTATTATGTAGTTTTTTTTTTTAAAAAATTTAGCTTCAAATATCATTTCTACCTTGATAATCAATTAAAATTTAATGAAAATTACATTAATTATTAAAAAAAACACTTATTTTAGACTTGTCAATAATATATAATTTGATAACGAATAATTATGTACCTTGAAAATTATTAATAATTAATGATGTATAGTACATGGTTATGGTTATTGAAAATTGAAATTAATTTGTTTCTATTAAATTTATTGCAAAAACATAAAATTTAATGTTGGGGGCAGGAAACTACCTTTTGAGGCAGGAAACTTCACCCCCCCTAATTTTTATTAAAAAATTAAATATTTTTAACTTGATCAAATTTCTTATTAAAGAAATCAAATTAGTAATAACTTTTAAATTTAATATATTGCGTAAATTTAAAAATTACTAAATTTATTATTATTAATTAAGAATTTATCAATTAAAGCACTATTGTCCCATAGGGACATTTTTATTTAAGAATGCGATTTCGACCTAAAAAAAGTCTGCCGTGCCCTCGATTTAATTTAGCGCATATGCGCTGAATCTACACAGTCAGAATATCTTGTAAGATTTCAATAAATACTTTTCGAAATATTTGCATTAGCTTTTCCTCTCAAATGTGTGTATTTTCCCTTATTTGATATTTTAAGTCCTTAATTCAAATTTATATATTCAAAATTGTTGATTAATCTAAAATTTATCTTACACTTAAAAAATTCAACCTTAACATCCTATAAATCATAAATAATTATTGAATAATAAGGATATACTTTAAAGTTAATCTCTGTTGCCATGATATTGGCAAAATTTTTCAAAAAATTATTCTCAAATATATTATTTCTATAGCAAATTTATGGATAGTTTCTTAGAAATAATTTTATGAGTGAATTAGTGACTTAAAGCGATACTTTTATTTGATATTATTAGAATTAAAGGAGTTATACTTACTTTAACGTCAAGGTATTGAAAATACCACTCTAATCCATTTTCATTTTATAATTATCAAAATATTATCTGTTTTAATTAAGTTTAACATTTCTCTTAATTTTTTAATATACATTCATAATAATAACAGTCGACGATCACAACTTCAACACTGGCACATCCCTTAAATATTGTAGGAATACATTTGATTTGGTAATTAAATAATAAGTAATATATTAGTATTTATAATTTGTGACAATTTATTTTCTGGAAACCTAGACAATATGGTGCTTAGTCGATAGAGAATTAAAAATTAGCTGGACTTTTTTATTGGAGGTACATCTTCATCGCATTTCTGGAGCAAGATAATTCAACTTTGATTTTGGCATTAATATCAACTAAACAAATCACGAAAAATTAAAATTGATATATCTTGCTCCAGAAATGCGATTTTCTCTATCGAACATATGCCATATTGTTTAGGTTTCCAGAAAATTAACTGCCTTAATTATATATATTAATATAATACTTATTATTTATATTCCCAAATCAAATGTATTCCTACAATAATACAGAGTTCATTGTTACTGATGATGTCATTCAATGGCTAGATGCGGGTTGGCTATCCTGACAGTGAATCAAAATTTATACTATAACTTGAGTAAAATAGTAGGAGCAAAATCAAGGTTAGAATAAAGATAGAATTGATATAAAAGTAATTATCCTCGCCCCAAGTAATTCTGGAAAACACGAAGCAAGTATTCCAATTGCTGATTCACTCATTGTTTTCAGTCTCATACGCAGCTTAAAAATTGTCAATCCAAATGACAATGATATTTTCTCTAGTTAAAGAAACTAAATTAATAATATTAAAGGAATAGTGTAAAGATCTTGAATTGTTCCATCGAAGATTTATAAGGCAAACTCGTAACCGATCTTTCAAAAAATATGGTCAAAATCTTCCATTTAGAAAAGGAAGGCTCTCATTTATTATAGTGGGAGAGAATTGCTGCAACTCTTGTTAAATAAAATTATATACAGAGACGCTCTCAGCTGTCATCCAGTCTAGAAGCCTCAGAGTCCAGTGCTTTATAATTACTCATTCAGAAGCGCTAATTCGATCAGAATATAGAGCTCAACCAATAAATCAAACAATCAATCATAAAATAAACACCTTTGAAGTCAGCTTCAACTCTTACTCCATTAGTTCATAACCTAGGTACCATTAGGCCGCTTTCAACTTAACGCTAGGTAAGCGAAGTGCTCAATTTGACAGCCATTATAAAATAGATAAGTATTACTCCTAGAAGCTTACAGCTGTCCAGCATATCTTAGAGCAGTTGCTAAATCACAGAGTATAGATAGGAAAGTTAGCAATTTCTATGTTGTTTTAAACTACTTTAGATTATACCAAATTTAGTGTTCCCCAACAAGAGTGGTTAGTAAGCATCCATAATACCATATAATTTAATTGTTGCCTTACCATGACATCAGTATACTCCCATTTCGGTATCTAGGCATCAAGTTAGCTGAGTATTAAGAAATCTTTTTTCTCTAACTAAGGATTTGATTTAGAAGCTGCAGTTCTCAATGAGTTTCTTGACATAGATCAATGAAGATAGGTCAATCAATCAATCAATCAATCAATCAATCAATCAATCAATCAATCAATCAATCAATCAATCAATCAATCAATCAATCAATCATCATCATCAATCCAATCAATGCAGCAGATTAAAAATTTATATAATTTTTATTTGACTTATGTTAGATTTTTAGGCTAATTAATATATAATTTAAGATTGGTTAAATGCTCTATAAATTAGGGATTTCCTCTGATTTTAGACTAATAATTTTTAGCAATCAATCTTTCAATTTTTTGTTCTCTCTGCTCATACTCTTGGTAGTCATCATCTTAGTTCTCGTCATCTTCTCTCATGTTTTAGTCTTTTAATTCTTCATCTTCGTCATCGCTTAGATCCTCTAAGTCCTTAAGAAAATTGTCGGCGAGTTTTGCTTGCATTTATTAAAATTATTAATTATTATGATTAAGTTTCTAATTTATATTCATTTGTGAGAGAAATATGAAATATAGTTAAAAACACAAAGCTAATTACTTAAATAAGGCTGTATTAAATGATCATTAAGGGTTCTATTATTCCTATGATTAACTCTGTTAATTTACAGTCTCTGCAACTTCTTATTATGTTTCTACTGGCTTGTCCTTAAGATCCTCCAATCCGTAGAAATCAGCATCAATTTACCCCTTTAAACTTCTAACAGCTTTAGTAAGCTATTCTGCGACATCTTGATCCAAAGAGTTTAAGCCGTCCCCTGTAATTTTATCAAAAAGTTCTTTCTTAATGAACTCACTGTTCTCAATTTTGCCAGTTAATTAACTAATAGTGTTAATAATATCAGCAGTGGTTAGGTAGCCCTTTATTTTTAGGTTATATATGGCTTGATTTAGCTTGATCCTCACATTGTTTTACAGACCTTTCTTTTCTACTTAGTTGTATAAATGCTTGTAGAGACCGTGATCAATCAAAGTTTCAAAGTCTTAGCTCTCATAGACTTTAATCAGATGGTCTGTAGTGAGAACATTATAATTGTAGCAATATAAGTACGCCTCAATTACAGTAGGATAGTCTTTATTCTCGAATGCTTGATCGATTACAGTTACTATGAAATTATCAGGTTTTACCATATAGTGGTTGGTCTTAACTGTCTCAAAGAAGGTTTTTAAGCTGTCATAGCTTTTCTAGCTGAAATGCTCATAATACTTTTGTGTGACTACTGGACTTGGGTGATATACAAGTTCTGTATGAAGTTTGAATGTCTCAAGCATAAGCTCTGGATAGCCTAATTCAAGAGCCTTGAGCATCATTTCATCGATATATTTGTGCTGCAATAACTTTCTATGCCCAATATAGTTCACATGAGCATAAAGTAGTGTTTTAATATCACCTTCTGACTTTGCCTTCTCAACCATTCTTCTGAAATTTTCAGTAGGGAGATTGATATAACCACTTTTATTTGATGGTCTACGGAGCATTAAGTCATCGAAGTAGGCTGATAACTCAAGCTTATTTATCTTATTTGCATCTTCAACTCTGAACATAGGAGGATCATGGATCATTCTAGTCTATGTACTGACTAAGGAAGTAAGCAAAGATTATGATTATCTTATTTATTGTTAAATAACTGTATATTTAAGGAAATATATATTTTCTCTTAACAAACTTGTAGAAGCAGATAAATTTATTGTTAATTTCAATATAGCTTAAATTAAATAATGGTTAATAATTAAGTAATATTGAGCCTTTACAAATAGGTTTCTTAGTTGCATTTTTATTAATGATTATTATAATTCTATAATTCTTGAAATATATTATCACTTCGTTACAAACATAATCTTTTAATAAAGTAACTTAACAATTAATATAAATTTTCATTTTTCAATCTCTCAAATCAGAATTATCTTTTAATAAATTTCTTAAATTTCTTCCAAGTTTCTCATTGCAAAATTTCTACCCGATTTTAAGAGCAGAAAAAACTTATAAGTTTTACCTTTCATTTGCGTTTCTAGTCGTCTATGAACCTATTCTTTCTAAATATTTTTCATTTTCTCGTTTTTCAAAAAATAAATTAAAAAAATTGCTGAGTAAATTAATCTATCACCATTTAGTTGAGTTAGTTGAATAATTCTGGCTGCCTAGCTTTTAGTATTGTCCGCTAAATGTATCATTTTCATTGATTTTTCTTTTATAAACTCTCTTGTTTCTATAGATAATTTCTAACTATCTTTCTTCAGTGTATTACTAGAACTTCTATTATTAGCTATTTGCTTTGTAATTTTTTGTAGCACTTTCTATGGTTATGTTCCACTAATTTCGTTTAATTAAGTGTTTTGGGTAGGTTCACTCTTAATCATGAGTCTCTGTACTAAAAGTTCTCTTTCCTTAATATCATTAATGTTGATATTCCTGGAGTTTAACTTGTATTGCTCTATAACTTCCATAACAAATAGTCTTGCTCTGACAACCCACTCTACTAATTGTTATATATCAGTTAACCCCATTAAGGAATTCTCAGATTGATAAACTTTAAACATTAGCATGTATGCTTCAAGTGATTCATATAGAGATTGGCTCACTTTTCTGAGTGATTTCATATTTTTCTCAAGATTTTCTTGCTCATTTTCTATTAAAGTTTCTTCGTTCAATAAATCGTTAAAACTTTAAATTCCAATTTGTTCTGGACATTCTCCATATTCTATAGGTAAAATCATAAAAATATAGATTAAAAATTACTATTCAAAAGCTTCTAATAAATACTGATGACAAGAGCTACTATTTATTCCAGAGAAATGTTAATTTAGATTTGCTATCTTTAACTTAGAAACTTAAATATCCCAACAAAATCATGCTACAATAAAAGTTTAAGTTCCATAAAATATTTTCTTACCTTCTATCTGATATAGAAAAATGAAAGTAAATTGTAAAGCTGTTGCTATAGTTATTCTACTAACTCATAGATGATTGTAAACTATTTTGGGACTAAAATACTTGGTTCATAATTGACTATTGGTATATCCTGTGATAATAAGTGCGTGTTTAGTTATTCAACACTATGACGTCTTACTCTCTTTTTCACCTTAATTATTTTATATTTCGTTTACTCTTATTACTGTTGATAAATTTTCTAAAAATTTTAGCTGCTTAGAAATTAACCCAATTTCATTGAAGTTGAATCTTTAGGGGTTAAACCTGCTTCAGACTGAGATCTTTTCAGGACGTTTAATTATTTTAGCATGTTTTAGGCTTTTGGTGGCTCTTAAAGAGCTGGTAGCTCTTCAGAAGGTATTGGAACTTAAATTTCAATTATTCTATATTCAGGAATGTGCATTTTTCTTTGAGCTAGGGGTGGGAAATGGATCTTATTAGAAAAGTACTATTGCAATAAAAATTAAATAAAAGTAAACAGTTTAAATTGCTTGATACTCTCTTAACTGACATTATTCAATGATTTACTAAGAGAAGTAAAACTTTAATCTATTCCTTAAGACCCTTATGTTTCCCACTCCATATTTTTGATTTTCTTCATTATTTTCTTTAGTTTAATTTCATCTTAAGTATATTCTTTCTGACTACTTAAATTCATACTTTATGAACTGTTTGATTGCAATTGTCTCTATGTCAAAGAGTAGAATTTCTTTCTATTTTTTAAGGCTTTATTCTTAATCTAATCTTTCTAATCAAAATATAGATCACTTAATTTTTAGTAAAAGTGATATTTTTTATCTTCCTGCTTAGGAGACATCCAAGATTTTTCAAACTATTTTTTAAGAAAGAAAAATGCAGAATCATTGAAACTCATTTTATTTGCTCTTGGAGTTGATGTTAATTAGAACTAAAAAGGCTATTTCTTTAAAGTCTACTTATCTGATTATAATTAAGTGAAAAAAGCTTCAAAAAATTTATCGTTTTTTTATTTTACAGATTCTAGATTAATTCTGTGAGTGCTTTCGTTATTTTTATTTTACACACGAGATATTGAAGTTTCAGTTATGAAGAATGATGACTTCTCTATTTTGCTTAAATCTTCTTGATTTTATTGTTTATTTGGATTGATAGTTATGAATTAAAATCTTTACGGTTTTTACTAGAGAACTTTCTTTAAATCTTCCTTTAAAAGTGAGTCTTCAGGTTAATTTGTTATTACATTTTACTAACTTTGCCTGGACTATGAATTAAATCTTACAGTTTTCTTAGGCTTAAATCTGTTTACTTTTTGCCTGCTTTCTGTTAACAATGAAGTTTTGATTTTTTCATAAACTAAAAAATTTGGAGAATCATTCTCGACAAAATTATCATTCTAAAAATCTATGATACTTTCATCCAAATTATGTTAAAGTAGTTCATTGTCTTCTATGCCATTTCTTCCATAATTATTTTCACTTTTAATTTTAGCAATATCTAGCATCGAATTAACATCATTAAAAGGCTCAATTTTAATGATGGAACTTGTTGAACTTTATTTTTCCAAAACATCAACATTTGGTGAATTAATCTACTCTTATAAGTTTTAGTCAACTACTGATTCTTATATTTCAGTCATAAGACTATCACTTAGATTTGTATTTTGAATTTTGCTTGCTTATATCCGCATTGTCATTAATTTCATAACCTTTTGGCCAATTTTCCTTTTAATTTCTTATTCTAGCTCTTTCTTTACTTCTTAAGTTGTCTTAGTATTATCAAATTAAGAAAACATGGAGGGACTTTTTAGTTTCTGGATTGACTTGAAAGTATGGGAGAGCATATATTTTTCATCATCACGCTCTTCTTGTTCTATCTCTTAATGAATTTCCATTTTTTGCTTTGTAGTTTGACTCAAATATGGCAAGAAGCCAGTTCTTTATTCATATAAAAAGAGAATTTTTAAACAAAGTATAATATCTATAATTCATGTTCTTCTTCGGTTTTCTCTCTTTTTTGCTTCTACTTAAATAGCTTTTGAAGCTTGTTGACATCAATATTCACTTCTGAAGATTTCATAATTTATATCATTTTTCTGAACTTCATTGGGCTCATCCCACCTTTTCTCTCCATTTTAATAACAATTATATTTATTATAAATCTTTTTATAGAAGCTTTCTATTATGTTTATATCTATTTTTGAGTATAAATAGCTAGAAAGTTTGAAGAATTATAATTATTAATTAAAATTGAATAAAATTTCAGTATTAAATATGCGAGTGACTTCTCGTGACGAGTTATCATTTTACTATAAAAATACTTATATGCGCACCAACATGCCACGGAGTCGCCTCTTAACTAATAGAGATAACCTCCGCCGTTTGGGGCGCACATTAAGGCCTTCTAGGAAGCAGACTTCTATCTATATTAGGAGTATAATTAAAAGTTGTGAATTTTAAAAAATAATAATTTATTTATATGTGCCAAATGCCCGCAACAATCTCAAATAAAAAAAGGAAAATGTGTGATTATAAATATTATACTATTTATTAACTAATATTAAATAAATAAAAATGGTCAGGTAAATCATTGTGTAAAATCATAATACTCTTCTATGTATGATCCTTTTATTAAGAATGGGGGTCATTGGCTGAGTCTACGAAGTCTAAGTATTGTTAAAATAGATAAAAATA
>ARYC01011100.1:0-15454 GCA_000711775.1 Oxytricha trifallax
AATTCCTTTTAAGACTTTAAAATAGGAAAGCTGATCAACCACATCACTGTTGTATTCGTTGATGAATGCCTAGAAAATTTTAGATAGATTCTTGCGTAGCTGCTCATTCAAATAGCTTTGAAATACAGTTGCCTTTAAGGGATAGAAAATCTTGAGTACTTGCTTAGGCATTCTCTCTATAGATAAGCTGAGATATATAATAAATCTTACCATCGGCAATCTCACCATAACGCTTATTTAGTAATGAAAGGAAGGCTGTATTATAGAGCAAGTCTTTGAGTTCTTGAAGTTGTTCAGGCTGTAGCATAAATTCTATGTATATCTTTCGTTCAATCTCACCATCTGCAGTGTCTTCCAATACATCCACTGCTTTCATTAAGCTCACCTACATTTTGCTTAAATTTTAAAACTTACTGATTCGTTTGGAATATCCAATAGAGTGAATGGAGTGAGGGAAGACTTTAGATCCCAGTGCTCACTTACTTTGAAAGAGTACTTCAATAAGTTGACTTAAGGTTCAGGGTAGTTAAATAAATCATAAGCTAGGTCAACGCTAGTGAAATCAATTGGTTAAACTTATTTAGTAGGTATGTCTTGAGTTTTTTCAGCTTCCAATCCCTGATTGTTTACTTGGATATTTATCTTTGAAGGAGAAGCAGAAATGGCAGTCTGAGCAACAATTAGATCAACAGTAGCTTCTTCAATCATAATTGGTTGATGCTTTCGCTGTTAATGCAACTTCAGTGTGCGCTTAAGCATCCATTATCCACAAAGATCACAAGGAAGCAAATTGAACTGGCTTTTGGACTACGCATATCTAAAGCAATTATAATAAATCCTTACTTCGAGAGTTGCCACTGCTCTAATCACTGGCTTGATTCTACCAATATCTTAAAATTAATATTATTATTATTATTATTGTTATAGGTAATATTCTTCTTAGGAATGAGGGCTAATGAGAAGTAAGCAAAAATACTATTGCCAAGGAATCATTATTATACTTACGGGCAGTTAACAAATATTGAATTTGAATTTAAGTTAATATTGTAAACTTATTACTATTAAAAATAAGGTAAGTCAGACGGCCATTTTAAAGATGTTACTGGGTAGATGTCACAACCCATTATAGTCTCCGTTATCTGTTAGTCAACTTTTGATAATTATTAGTATGATTGTGCATCACTTTGTTTAAGTAGAGAATTTATGAAGGAAATCACAGACAAGTAAGTGATAGGTACTTGGTTATATTTTGAATTCAGATTTAATATAAATAATATAAATAATTTATACTTAGATCTCTTATATACTCATAAACATCACTCTAACCCAATCACTCTCGTTGCTCAAACCTAGTCACTCTCTTTATAACCTCTTAATATATATATATGAATCACTTATCAGTATCTCCTTATAATTGCCTTATCAAATATTCAGCTAGGAAGGTCTTGAATTTTGTGAGTTTGCTGGCATTTGCAGGCTTAGATTTTCAACTTTCAGATCGGTAGGTCGGTATACCCAATTTCTGATCTGAGGACACTTTCCAGAGACCCTCCTCATTTCCCTCGGATGCACCATGAGGTCCAACCTTGGGTCTTAGACCTTCCCCAAACCACTCCTAATCGTCTAGAAATCCAAGCCTCATTATATAAACATCCAATAAGTGGGTTTTAAAGTTACAGAACCGCGGATTTAGAGGGGTGGGTGGATTTATTTTCAATTCCAAGTTTGAAAGTGGCTATACTATCTCTAAGGGATTATTGAATATGACTTATATGATTTTACAAAAATTATTTTCTAATCCTCTCCAAACCCTACCACCCCAACTTGAATGTTGCAAATACACTTTAGAACGATGAAATAGAAGGAGGGAACTCGATTGGGGGTGGAAGTGGCTATAACCCATCTTAAAATGTTTGGGTGCCCTTAACCGCCATTTTGACGCTTAAAAATTGAAGAAAATGGCCTTATATTTTTCCATTGATCCTACCTCAAAATATGTTCTTTAATAGTTCTAAGTTATCAAAATATGTTATAAGTGCTTGCAGGCTATATAACCACACATTTGATTAGCTTGAAGGTGAAAGCATAAATAGGAGAGACAATATCCTAAATAAATTCAGCCTAAACAAGACTATTTTTAAATTTTCATAGTCTTACTGGAAAAAGTCTACCTCAACCCTAAAGGCAGACCTCTACGCCTTTGCTCGGTCAGGACCTTGGAGATTCTATGACTAAGGTTGCTATATATTTTAACTATTAAAATAAGGAACGAATAAACACAGTTAGAGTGAGAAGTTTGGAAGGAAGAAAGTCTACTTTACAATTGGAAGAAGTCCACTTTTTTACCTTTGGAAGAAGTCTACTTTTAGGACTGGAAGAAGTCCACTTTTAGGACTGGAAGAAGTCCACTTTTGCTTCTGGAAGAAGTCCACTTTTCAATTGGAAGAAGTCTACCTTTTGGAAGATTTCCACTTTTTCAAATTATCTCTAAGATTGAAATAATCTGAGACTAAATATATAAACTACATTTATCCAAGTAGCTCCTCACTTAAACTATAATACAAATAATAACAGGAGTATTGTAAAAATTTCAAATAGAGGGGAGGTTCGGCAACTCAATATATTATTCTTATAATAGAGCATATATGGATTATGTATAATGTAACAAACACCACTTTCAGTTAACCTTAATTCAAGTAAGAATTCCAAGATTGCCAACACTAGTTTTAAAAAATTGCACTTCTCTTTTTTCTAAGAATAAAAACTTACCTAGCCTTGCTTAAAAGCTATGAACTCAGCATAGAACTCCTCAATCAACTTGGTAGGAAGTTTTCAAACTTTGGAAGTTAAAGCTACCAAACTTCATAGTTGAATCTATCGACCAGCAATACTATTAAGCTCTATACAAACTTTAGTTGCTTTACTATTATCATAAAACGAATGAGCTTTAAATAGTTCTCACTAACTTCCTACAACTTAGTACAAGTAAAGAGCTTTGATAAAAGAGTGGCTTTAAATAACTTTTGAATGAAAAACCTCTTTGAGGCTTACTCAATAAGTTGAAGGTAAAATTTGAAATAAATGGAAGATAACTGGAAGACAAATTGTAAAGTCTTGATGTGATGTTTATTACATAGATTAAAAGTCTTATACTTTTCAATGATTTTTCACCTAGCTTTGAGATGAATAATTGATATTCAGTAGACTCAATACTACCAATCATTCAGTAAAGTTATTTCTATACTTACAAACAGCAATTACTCTATAATTTTGTAGACCTTGAATCTAAGCCAAGATAGTTATCCCTTAGTCTTTATGAGAATTAGAAGATACATGGAAGATAAATCGACAGTATCAGTTACAGCAAGGGGCAGTATCATTAAAGGTGATTGGTATATAGGTTGAACTAATACCTAGGACGATTATTACTTTTATTCTAAGTCAACATCAGCATTTTCCCTTGATAATTATTCAGCTAAATCTAAACTTACCAGGAAACCTTCTTAGTAGCCAATATTTCTTAGGAGTCTCAGGTGGTTGATCTGAAACATTATCTCTGTATTCAATCTTCACTCTGGCTCTACTTACATGCAATATCCAGCTCGGGTTCTTAAAAACAAAACTATCTTGGTAAAATCAAAGTGTCAAAACTTTGTTTGATTTTCTCAATAATCTCTATATAATACTTAATTAAAGCTTAATTAAATCTCAAATTATCTCAAATTTTTAAGACCTTAAATCCACCCTCTATTTTGAGGAAATGAAAGATTCATTCTGTTCCTATCACCTTCCCAATTCTTAAATAAGTTTCTGAGATATCTAAGTATACTCTTTTATAGCTTTGAAATCAAGGGATATGCTTTAACGAAACCTATGATAGAATTTGTAGTGTTTTTGCGAATCTCGATTTTACCCTCAAATTCATATGAATTACACGACCAATCCGAATGAATTTAATTCCTAAGAAATGACTGTAAATTTGGAAAAGTTCGACTTAACCTCTGTCAATCATCACAGTTCTATCATCACTTGATCTCAAGCATCTAAGCTTAAACTTTGAAGTACCTGAGAGTTGCTGGGAGGCTTGAGTAGGAGCAGGGATCGTTTAATTCTATTTTCTAACTGTCATTAAGATTTGGTTTGATTTCAGGCATTTTATTTTATCAGTTAAAGTATTAAAGTTTAAATTTCAAACAACTATGGAGATATAATTGTATATACTCTAAGGCTCTATATATAGTAAGCTCAGTTGTTGATTGATCTCACTTATTAATAGTAAGGAATGTAATGTAGGGAGATGGTTAGGGTTAGGTGGAAATTCTAAATGAAACTTTACTCTAACTTTTGTGATTGCATTGTATAAATATTAGTTTATATGATCTAATTATTACTTATAGCTTAGCTATAAGACTCTGTACTTTATCTAATATCATTACAGGTAACGTTGCCATACTTCCTTTAGAATGCAAACTGTGTCATAGGTGCATAAATATAATGAAGGGAACCTAATAAGGTTGGGTAAAGCGAAGAAGATAACTCTTCAAAAAAGTAGTCGTTAGACTGCTGGAATTGTGTCCATTCTGGAATATGTGTCCAATTTGGAATAGGTGTCCAATTTGGAATTGGTGTCCATGTAGCAAACATCATTTCTAAATAATTAGTCTTAATCATAACTGAAAATACATCAGTCCTTTTTTATTTATCGTAGTCGCTCAAGCTTGCCAGATAGACTTTAGTACTACTAAGTTATAGTCATTTAGAACTTAAATGCGAAGGCAATAAGAACATTGAATCGAAGCATCGTCAGGGATATCATAAAGTGAGAAGCCCTCTTTGCTAGTCTCTCTGGTCTCTTCCTTTTCTTCCTCTAACATACCAGTTTCTTTATCGTTCTCACCTGTGTGCTTTGAGAAGGTAGCTATAGAGTTAGTTAAGAAGAGAATCAGCTCCTCTTTATATCAGGGTGTCTAGTTGATTTAATCTTTGAGTGAATTACATTAATAAGGAACAGGCAATAATCTAAGTGAAGATATTGTAGTCTCCAACCCTGGAAAGCTGTAACCTAGTTGAGGATGAATTTCCTTGACTGTTTAAAGGATTGAAATAAATTTTGAAGTTCTCTAAGTGTAACAAACATCACTTTCACACTGACCAAAATCGCTCTGAGTTTCCAGTTGGATTAGCAACTCCCCTATTGATACTTTGAGGAAGTCTGGAAGGAGAATTTTGTTAAAGGACTCTTCTTGTGACAAGCTATTGAACTGAGATTTATTCATCTAGTAAACATAGTATTCCTTCATCCCAAGGTTTACTTTAACCTTACGTTCTCCATTTACAGTCTCAATGAACTCTTCCATATAGGTCTCATTTGAAAGGTTGTATTTATCCTTCTCAGACCATTCACTGTTCCTGATCATTAAATGGTAAAGCTGGATGAGATTCAAAAACTTCATGAGCTTCTTAATTTTGTCCTGGTCTCTACTTTTAAATCTCAGGAAGGAAACAACACTTGGCTATTAATCATCCTTTGCAAGTGGTAAATCCTAGAAGTCAAAGTTGCCATTCTTGGTTTCATCCATTGGCTTGGACTCTGAGAAAATCAGGCAGCGGAGCATATCTGCTTACAGCTTTTTCATTTTGATTTGTAAATATAAAAATTATAATCTGGAATTTGAGATTAGTTTAAGTGGGGATTTTATATACCTCTACTGAATTGCCTACCTTGAAATAGCTGCAGTTATCTCTATTCTTTATATTCAGAACAGGAATGCTTATTAATGTAACAACTGTAAATAAAATAAGGAAGAATACCTGAAATTCCCTAATCATCTTCTTATGACTGTAACAAACATCACTCTGAGATTTATGAGGATGAGGCTCTGTATGAGAAAGATTATGAAGTTTTTTAAGAGGCGTATAGGATTAATGATACAAGTAATACAGATGCCCTAACTTAACTCAAACCATTAATCAAACAATTCCTTTGAACTAGGGTACAACCCTAACCTAGAGATAGACTCCAGGAAGAGCTACTTGAGGTTTTCGCAGTGAGAAGTTGTAATAATAAATCGTGCTGCTACTAGTCTCAAATAAGAGAAAAAGTAAGAGTAATAAAGCCAAGCTGACTTACCTCACCAGTTCACCTGGTAAAGCAAAGCAACTCAACAAAACTACTGCTCCTTCAACTCTGACTTTAATTTCTTGAACACGTACCTATAGGGAGTTAACAAAAATAAAAAGCCCAACTGGGAAAAAGGTTTCAAGTTAAGCTTAACTTAACCTAACTTAAGCTTAAAGTACTGTAGTACTCCACTTAAAGCTTAAAGCACTGTAGTACTTTACTTAAAAAGTCAAACTGAAAAACCAATAACTAACTGTAAAGCCTGCCTTACTTTACTACTAGAATACTGCCTGAGCCGATTTACGCTTGAGGCCTTTACATCTTCTCTACAGTCAGGGTGAGTACCTAGGCTTGTTTTATAATTAGTAAAAAGAGTCTTGCTAAAGGACTATAAATTCGGAAGTAAAGGAGTAGTCTAAACTGCTTAGTTTGGTTTAGTAAAGTACAGTACAGTAAAGAAACTAAACTTACTAGATTTTAGTAAGGCAATTTATCAAAAGATCTGTGCTGAAAGTAAATCAAAATTAAATTTCCAAACATCTTGAGTTCTACCAGTTTGAATATTCAAACGGCTGGTCCTCGGAAACGAGGTTAAATTCGATCATTTTTTTATAATAATTAACGGCTGAACTACTTGCCCGACAACGGTTGTCGAAACGTGAGGAGACATCAGGGGGCCTAAATAAAGCTTAGTGTGTTCTTGAGGCAAAGTAAACTTCCAAGTCATAGTGCAAACGCTAGTTAGTCGTCAAAAAAATCTTTAAACTGTTCGTTGCTTTTTTTTAAACGTTCAGATCTTTTTTCAAATAATCAATAACTTGCCGTATCCTGGTGGTGAAACGTGAGTGAGAGAAAAAAAAAAAAAAAAGATTTTTGTTTTTTTTGTAGATGTCAAGGGCTAAACAAAGCTTAGGGTGTTCTCGAGGCAAAGTAACTTGGAGAGCCAGCGATCGCAGTTGCATAGTAGATTGATTAAACATTAAACTAATCATTGCCTTTTTTAAATGATTAGAAATTGCCTGTTTCTTAAAATCAAAATCAAAAAAAATCAAGTCCAATTCTTTAAGTTCTAAAAATCAGAGTAAGTACTAATGCTGTTTGTAATCTATTTAATTGTTTGTTTAATTACTGTTGCTTGGGTTCTTTGTTAATGTTTCTTGGGTTCTGTTACTTTGTTACTTGGGTTCTGTTTTAAAAATTAACTGCTACTTTGTTCTTGTAAATTAAATCGTAAACTTAAGCCTGGCCAGGCTACTAATGTAAATTAAAATCTTTTAAAATTCTCCTCAAAGGATTCTTTGAGTTCTAAATGTGTTACAGTTACTTTGGGTTCTTAAAATTAAACAAATGTTACTTGGGTTCTTACTAACTATTAAATTGGGTTCTTTAAATTTGTCACTTTGGTTCTTAATGTTACTTTGATTTTGTTCTTCTTGGTTTCTTAAATTAAAATTAAAAGGGTTCTTTACTGTTACTTTGATGATTCTTACTTGTTACTTTTTAGAAATTTTAATATTGATAATTACCCTTAAAGTTTAGCTTTAAAAAAAGATTTAATAGTGGCTACTATTACCCAAGCTAAATAAAATTTTACACCAGCTTTGATTCTTTCCAACAACTAGAATGATTACTGCAAAGCTTTTAAGCTTTTGAATTTTTCCCCTTTAAAATTCTTGAAATTTTAGTTTGTGTAACAAACATCACTTGAAACTTTGACTTAGACTAGTCTTTAATTAAATAGCTGTAAGTTTTGAAAACCAAGTAAACTTAGTAAATTTTTTAGAGTTTTTGATTTTTAACTTTTTAACTACAACTACTGGGCTAAACCAACTTTTAGGTCAGTTAGGGATATAGGTAAGGTAATATAAGCTGATAGCTGGAATTTTAAGATTTTTGTTTAACAACCAGAGAAACCTGAAATGCTGCCAAAATTTTCATTTTAGTACATCAAGTTTGAAAGTAGACATGCTACTACTAATCAATGATTAGGTTTTAAATTTTGAAAAAGTTTTGAAGACTGAGTGAGTACAGTTAGTTGACTTGATAGCAAGAACCAGTACTTGAGAGATAAACTGAGGGTAAGTTAGGGCAGTTGAAGAAAAGTGAGGGAAAATGGAGCGGAGCTCCTAACTTTGAAATTATTTGGGCCCTGATGTTTGTTACCAATTAATTCTGAATTTAAAGTAGTAACTAAAAGCAGGCTATTTATAGGGCAAGAATCCAATCAATTTAATAATATCTTAATTAAATTAGGATTTTTAAAACTGGCTGGAAATTGGTGGGAATTAAATATGATATGAGAAAGTTAATATTAGAAAGAGGTAGAGAGGGAGTGGAGAAATTTTATGAAACAAGATTTAGATAACTTAATATTATGCAAAATATATTACTTTAAGAAAAGAAATACTTGTCGGGACCATACTTCTCAAGGCTTTAGGCCGCCTTCTCTGTTTTGAAGTAGATCGAAAAGTGTACTCACTAATTTTAGGGTTTCAGAATTCCATAACTATTCTTACCAGAGCCCACTGTACCATGCTGGCCCAGGTTTTTCTAGGTTGACGTAGTGCCTGAGTTGATTGTTGTAGTAGAGGTAGGGAATAGTGCAGGATCTTAGTCATTAAATTACTCATCTTCGCTACTTTCATCACCGGCATTGTCCTTGGATTTTTGAAGAAATTCTTTATCGAAAAGGAAATGCCCCTCAGCAAAGTCACTTTTGACTTCCTACTTTGATTTGAGAGATTTTTCTTGTTTCTAAGCTTTCTACACTTTTACCTAATCAGAGAAGGCTTATTAATTTGGGGTTTTCGAATTTGTTTGTAGTGTCTGCTAAATCAATTATTTGGATATTGTATCTTTATTCCTTGCATTTAGATTTCCAGCATGATGTTAGCTCTGAGCCTCTTACTATAGTTTAGAGTTTGGTAACAATTATAAAGTCTGATTCGATGCCATTTGCTATCACTTTTTCTTTTGCTTAGTTGACAACCCTTTCTTATTGTCCTTGATCTATTCTTTTGAGGACTGTTCTAGTTATCCATTGGCTGAAGTGGTTTGGGTCTTTAATTTTTAGGGGTCACTTATTGAGTCTATTACTCCTCCTCTCCATCATCACCTTCTCTGTTGTCCATATTATCGGATTTAGATTTAATCTCTTCATCTTAAACTCCTCCTTCTCCTTAGTCTTCTTCACTCAAATCTTCATCGCTTTGATTATTGTCATTATTCCTTGGTTGTTTTCCTAAGTTAGATGATTCATTTGATTTCCTAATGAATCTACTTTTCTGTGCTTCTTTCTCATCATCAAAATTTTCATCGAAACTGGAATCTTAAGCCTTATTATCAGACCCTTACCTGTGTGTTTCTTACAAACTACTACCACTTCTATGGCTTTTAGCTTAGTTAATTTCTACTTCTTCTTAAAGTTTCTTTTTCTTTTTCTGTGTGCTTGAAGAGCTAGATTACTTTTACAAATCTTTTTGATACTTGTTTACAAGTTAGTTTGATTTATCAGAATTGAAACCGCTTCGACCTGGGCTTTGAGAAACGCTTATATTCTTAGATTAAGAGTTCTGTATATTTCGTCGTGGACTCGGTTGTTGTGATGAAACAGGAATCTACTACTATTATCTCTAAGCGGGAACCTTGATTTAACTTGCTTACTATGGGTTACATTTGTTATTATTTGCAGTTTAAGTGGACCGGGCATCTTGGTTAGTGGGGTCAAGTTACGAAGATAGATTGCTTTTAGCTATACTTTGGTTGGGCTGTTTAGATTCCAACTTTTTGTCTCTTTTCCTCAAATGCTCTTATGATTCATCATCTTATTCATTCCATTGACTTTGTTCAAACTACTGTAAAGCCTTTACTGGAGCTGAAGTTGACTATTTGTATATTATTCATAGGCTGTCCTCTTCTCACGTTGCTCGACATCAAGTTTCTTTGACACTGAATGGAATTATGTAGGCGTTTGGACAGAGTAAATGTGTTGTGGGCTTTCATAGAGCTATTTTAAGCAATAGGAACTGAACGGTTTTTATTCTTATATAATCAAGTTTATATCTCCAATTGGCCTGGGTTGACTATAAAATTTATGAAGAGACAAACATCAACTTACTTAAATGCTTTCCAAGTTTTTAGGTTGATGCACTGAATTTCTAGGCCTTCAAGAAAATACGCAAATACTGGTATTCATGGAATGTAGGTCTAAGTTTAGGATTTCTAGGGAGATCGTGACTTTATGGAATGAATGGATCGTTCTACTTTATTTCGTTGTTTTATTAATCGAATCTCTTGAGGTCCAATAAAGAAGAGTATCTATTGATGTATTGCCTTTGCTTAGAGCACAAATAAAATGTTCATTATATTATCTTAAGTCATAAGGGATCTCATAGTTTAAATCAATTTCTTAGACGTTTTACTGATTATTCGTATTTTTTCTAGTTTCGGTTTATCTGTATGTAATAATATTGTTAGAAAAGTATAATAATTTACTAGTGCTTTAGTATAACGGGCATGCCAGGAATATTCTTAGTAATTACTAGCTATGCTGAATTAGTGATTTCATCAATAAGCTCATTAAACTTCTTATACTCATGGGATAACCTCCCTTTGAAAACCTATTTCACGTCCTTATAAAGTTGGCCAGCTTATAAGATAGTGTCTAAACAGAAATCAATGTTGAATTCATTGTGCTTTCCATCCATATGTTTCACATATTCCTCTTACGTTTCATTTTTACCTTTATGGTTAAAAATAATTAAGCTTACCGAAATTGACAATCTTTTGTTTGATCATCCTAAGAGCAATGTAAGATGGTTTAGTTTAGACTAATATGTCACAGTAAGGGTATTGCACATTATCGTACAATTTAAATTTCTTCTAGACTTTAGAGACCATCTTATCGACAAGCATGAACATATACTTTCCTCTTTGGAAATATCTGCAACGCAATATTCCAGCTCCGTGACATTGTAGCTACAAAAGTTAAATAATAACAAAACTTACCAATTAAAAAACTTGACCCAAAAGTTTCTAAGTCTGTATTAGTAGCTCGCAGGTGTTCCAAGCATAGTGGTGGGAGGAGGTGTGTCTTATAAAGTTACCGAATAAAACCTCAGCTAAACTGGCATGTTAAGCCCAATTTAAAAAGCCTCATCATCCAGGATTTCATCGATCAAGTTAATAACATATTCCTGATCTTTGCCTTTTTGATTGGTGAAAAGTTAGTGTATTTTAATGATCCCTCTCTTCATTGACATGGCAACAAAAAAGTAGTCTTCGTCCTCCCTTAACACCACAAACTCAGACCGAGGGATTGGATTATTATCATGAAAATAAACAACCTCGATAACCACAGAGCCCTCTTTATAGACGCGTTCACTTAGAGTGTCTAGATTCTTATGGTTAAGTTCAAATATCGATGGAAAGGCTGACAAGTTGTTTGTTGTATAATCTACCTCATGGAATATTGTGACTTTAAAAGGCTGCAACTTATAATTGAACCAGAGCATGGAGCACTTATCTTAAAGGGAAATTAAAAGGGTTCAGAAAGTGGTCACTTGTTATTTATTCAGGCTCAGAAGAATAAAATGCAGCCAGCATCATAAAGGTTGCTCTCAAATCATTGTAGACTGGACCATCACAGAGTATATTAAGCAGCCCGAGAAGTTCGTTGGCGTATGAGTAGTTTTCGGGTTAATTGCAGATTTCTGGCTTGAAATAATAATCTGTGTTGAAGGCCTGCTTGTAATTTCTATTCTGAAAGAATTTGGTTTTATTTGATCCTGGAGAAACTTGATACCTAAAGGAGGTATGCATAAGGCGATGTCTATTGCATTGAAAAAAGGTGATCCTGTGAACATAGCTTTCTTATATGAGTCGCAGTCGTTTTCAATGTATTTATAGAGTTTGACAGCATAGCCAAGAGTGCTCTTAATATGAACTATTTCGCTATCTGTGAAACTTGGAAGGAAATCAATTATGTGAAAGCGATGGAGTATTGTATCTTACTCACTATCCTCATTCAATAGTGGCGATACGTATAAGCGGGAGAGTGACTTCTTCTCCTTATTATCTTCCCCTCTTCCATAATTTTTAGTCTCAGAACCGTGTTTGAAATCCTTGGTAATGGCTGTGGGCTTTGATGGTTTCTGTGGTTGCTTTTGTTATTCAATAAGCTCTTTATTTTCTTTAATTTCGTGGTATTTATTTGGAGTTATCATGCCTGAAGTTTTCTTCAGTCGCAGCTGTTCATATGATAATTTTTCTTTGCTCTGATTGTTCACTTATCTCGAAATTTTCGATTTACTTTTCCCATTTTCTTGCATGATTTCTCTTTGTTCCTTCAGTTCTTTTATGTTAGAAGTAAGAACTTTCAACTCATCAAAGAATCTTAACCTGGTGTTTTTATAAGTGGCTTAGCAAAACCAGTAATTACAGTAAGGGCTTGCCTTGACAATTTCTAAGAAGCTGTGTATTAAGTCTTTTATTAAAATCTATTATTCTTCCCAATGGCGTGGCTTAGTTTAAAAAGTTTCAATTTTACTTTGGTAATCTGACATTTGAGTTTCTTGGTATAATTAAATCATCTGTCCTTCTTGATTTGGTAATCGCTACTGCGAATATTGGTAATCTGAAATGCCTCTCACAGTTTAATTGAACGTATTGAGGTCTAAGTTGTTCTCCAGTTCTTCAAGATGATCTTTATCATCTTCTTACGAGAAAAGAGGGTTGATATTTGAATTGTTATTATTTTTCATCTAACTCAAAATCAATTAGGACTTTTGGTCTTTATTTACTTCTTACTGAAAATATCACTGTTGGTCAAGAGTTTTTTAAACTGCATACTTCGAATATAATCATCCTAATTAGAGATATAGTTACCATCTCCAATATCTTCGTCTAAATCATCTTCCAAAGATATATTATATATCCTGGATTTGGATTGTCAACTTCTTAATCTTTAATCAAGTCATCGAAACTGGAAATTTCTTTTTTTATGAGCTTACAATTTTAAACATCTTGGGCTTTAACAGTGTGGGTAAGGAGTTCTAAGTCAGCAGAGCAAACAGTTTGTCTATCTGATTGGGGTATGTCAAATTTTTCTCCTTTCCTATATTTTGTATACTTAAGATTCTAAAGTCGGGTATGCCTCTAAGTAATTTCCTTGTTTTGTATAGCTTGAATCAATTCAAATTGGACTCCATCTAAGGATTTACTGTCGACCATATCTTAGAAAATTACAGGGTCCAGCTAAACAAGTGTAAACTACTTTGTCGGAGTTGTATTTAATAAGGGGTTCTAGAGCTTATTTAAGAAAATCGCATAGACAATCTTCACAAAGAGTTGAAAGTACGGCTTCTCAACTAGGGTTTGTTTTTTATAAGGCTATCAAGATAACAGATGAACAACTTGATCCCTTCAGTGTCATGAGAACATAAGAACTCAAATACTGTACCTGAAAAAGTACAAAGGGGCGCTTTATGACTCTAGTATTAGAGAGTGTAGAGCTATGCAATTTCAAGAGCAGAGTCTCTTCCTTGTAAGCATAGATAATCTTATCAATATCTGTCGGTATGAGTTTGAATTTTACATTTCCAATGAGAGAGTGATGTGTCATTGTTTCTTTTTAATAGAATTATAAACAATGTATCCAAATATCCTTAATAATTTTAATTAAATAATTTTGATTAAGCTTAGCTATAAAGATAAAAGCTAATAATAAATGAGGGACTAAAGAACTAATACCCCTAGGCAGCAAATATAATAGCACACTTAAGAAGAATCTAAGGATGCGTCTTATTCAGGAGTTTCTTGCTCACAGAATTAAATATTGAGCGACGAGTTTCTCATCACTAATGCCCTGACTGAAATCAAGCCAAGCAAAGTTAAGGCTTAAGAGAAATCTATTGTTAAATGGACTCCTTTCGTGCTTGGTAAATTATTCCCAAACGTTATTTAGTCAACAAAGTTCACATACAATTCTGGATAACTGCTAAACAGTGGTGAAGTCCCTGTACAAATCTAGAAGCTTGCAGGTGGAGCAATTATAAAACTTCCTTAAGAAAAAATTCAAGAATATTTAGCCAGTAATGTTGATGTTTGTTACATATAAAATGATGATGAGCTTTGCAAATTCCTTGAAGCTTACCTTCAAAGTTTTTGACTTGCCAGAATCAGGAATAAACCAGTTATGAATAATTAAGGAAGCGACACAAGCTATAATATTACAGGAGGATGTAAAGTTGATGAGTAACGAGGAGCTCTTAGAGGCAGTCAAAATTTAATAGATGCACTCAACGAGACAATAAAATAAAAAGGCAAATCCTCGAAGTTAATTAGCAATCCTTTTTTGAAGAAAAGAGAAGCTAAGCTCGCATGTAAGAAATTAGAAGTTATTAATCTATACTATAACGAGCAATTAAAACCTCATCAAGTGGCTAAGAAATTGAGGATGGATGTGGATGTTGTATATAAGACTATCGAAAAGTTTAAGTACGAGGTCAAGCATAAGATTCTTGATCCTGAATCACAAAAGAAAGTGGGTAGAAAAGGGGTTTGTGGGAACTAGCTCTTGCTTGATTCTATACAGGCCTACCTAGAACAGAACGGAATTTACGAAGTTACAGGATAGAAGCTTCATAATTATTTATTAAACCTGGCTCAAACAAAGGCAGAGTGTAAGCTACTTAAGGTGCCTTGCGTTACCACTCTTCAAAAGATTCTGTGAGATAAGTTCCATCTAAGATATGGGAAAACTCAGGCTGCTAATACAAAGTATAGAGACCCGAACTTCAATGAGAATAGGCTCTGGATTAGCAGGTTGTTGGCTCAGTTCTTATATGATGATGCAGTTATCATTTCAGTTGATGAGAGCAACTTCCGATCGGACTCGATGCCCTCAAAGTAATGGAGCTTCAACATTAAAGATATGCATCGAGATTCTGCAAATTTACAGAAGCGATAAAAAAGGTTGCAAAATGATAGCATGATCCTCGCTAGCGATGACAGACTTTTGTATGGAAAAATGCTCCTCAAAATGAATCAAAGTTCTGATTCTTCAACTTCAAAATTCTCAGAGAGCTTCCACCTGGAAAAAATTGAAAATGTTGGAATAATTAGAGAAGGTTTCAAATTCATTTGACTTAGGGTTTTCTAAAAATTGTAATTAAAAGGTTGGAAATATTAAAAATGGAAAATTCGGTATGGCTAAGTCAACTTCGTAAGCAATTAGCCATTTTGTAATGAAAAGCTTTATAGGACCTAAGGTAGGATAGGGGTTTAAGAAATATCCTAGACGCCAAAGAAACTTGTCAGCACTCCAATCTAAAT
>ARYC01011101.1:0-10317 GCA_000711775.1 Oxytricha trifallax
ACAGTGCCATTTTATAGTAATAATTTAAACTATATATATGATTAAATGCAGAGAGCTATTACTAATAAAATCAAGTTCATACACGCTAATGAAGCTGTATTTACCTTCAACACCTTTATTGATAAGTCTTGGTATAAGAAGGATGATAATATAGAAGTCTACGATTAGAAAGTAAAGGCTGTAACCCATGCAATATTAGCAGGTATTAGTGAAGACTCTGGCTTAGAAAGTTATGTTATTCATCCTCGCTCTATTAAGCGAGAGTAGTATATAGAGTTCCTACATAAGCTGAGAGATAAATACAACGATTAAGAGATCATCCTGTTTGTTGACAACCTCTCAGTTCATAAGACTAAGGAGTGTAAGAAAGCTTATGAAGAGTTAAACATTACTCCTGTATACAATGTTCCTTACAGCCATTAATTTAATGGAATTGAATTCTACTGGAGTTAAATCAAGACCCACTACAAGAAACTGCTGCTATATCACCTAATGCTTGACTTGCCTATATATACAGTAGACTTGATTCAGAGTAGCTGCAAGAGAGTAAGCTTAGACAAGACAACAGTTTGTGCGAGAGAAGGAAGAATGAATGTTTATAAATAAGTTTTAGATTTAAATGAATGAATAAGTTCACATATTAAACTAACCCATAAAGGGGTTTGGCTTTTTTTTCTTCTCCTCTTCTTATGGCTTGCTTGGGCCCATATTTCTTCTCTTTGTGCCAGCTCCTGCATCTATGTTCATTTCTTCTGACTTTTAAACATCTTTATAAAGTCTCTTGCTCACTTCATAAATAGTCTATGACTTTCTCTCTCTGTGAACCTTCGCATGCTCTTTCATTAGGAATATACCAGTTCCAGGTTTCCCTACAAAGTTATGTGTCAAAGCTTACTAGAGAGGTATGGATGCTTCTTAAGCTCCGCAAGCCAGGTCTCGCTTATTAGTATGCCTTGCTTCTTTTAATCTTCCGGAGAAATAGAGTAGCGTTTCTTGTGAGCTTCTTCAATGATCTCTCTGATATAGCTCTCTCTTAAAGTGCCAAGAACACCAAAGAAGAAGCTCCTTTCTGGAAGTTTGTTAGAGAGTTGTTTCTTGGTAGGAAGATAAACTTCCAACTCTTCATCTTTCATCGCATCATCGTAAAGATTAGTTACTGAAATCTCTGGGTAGTTTGGTATTTCTATCAACTTAATTTCATTGTTATTGAAGGCTTTCTTCTCATCACAGAGTATCGCTCTTAGAAATGAGATTTTGGTACCTTCCATTCGTTGGAAGGAATAAACCCACTATAGTATATGATTAAGTATATGTCACATGCTTACCATGCTAAGTGAGGTATCGATAGAGATCTTCCTTGCTGCTGCTAAATCTTGAGATCATTTCTTAAGCTTCAACCCTCTTCATTGCAGTACTTATAGATTCCATCCTTGTTCCTTCTCTTGTTATTGAATTTCAAATTTTAATATATAGAGTTCTGGATCCTACTGTTAAAAATCTAAGTATTAAATATGGGCATCTTACAGGAGGTCAACCTGGTAAGATACGTGGAGAAAGCTGGCAGAAGCTGTAACAAACTTCAGAGATGGAGCTCCATTTTTATCAATTTAGTTCCATTAAATTAGTACTAAATTTGTTTAAATTTGATTAGTATCGGTACTAAATTCGTTTTAATTTAATTGGTACCAATTTAATAGTACCAAAACTTAATTAGTACCTAGTTTTAATCCAGCAAGGTTTTAATGGAAAAGTTCCAATCTGGTTTAAAACTTAATTGGTACCAGTACCAACCTGAACTTTATCTGAGTTGGTACCAGAATCAAAATTATTAAGAGTAAAATTACGAAAATTATACTTATAAATTGAGTAAAAATATGAAGTCTTAGAGCTTAGATAAAACCATCATTTATGCTGTTGCAACTCCTATATAGTCCAGATATAGCTATAGAGGCTTTAAGATCTTTATAATAGAAATTTAAATTTGAATTTAAACATGGCGGTCAACTTAAATCGTAGAGCAGCACTTTAGGAGCAGGTCAATCAATGCTCAACTTTGGCTCCACTAAAAAGCCTGAAATCATTTATGTTGAGAGGGAGGTAGAGCTAAGAGCTCTTGAATTTGAAGCAGATATTTTGATCATAGAAGTATTAAACCAGAGGGAGAGCGCAGAGATAGGGGTTTAAACTTAAATTGATTATGTTGAGGAGCTAAAAGAACAGCAACCAATCGAAAAGATAAAAACATTTTTATGTTAAGACTGTTAGAATCATTTCTCAACAGAACAAAGCTTGAAGAGACACCTTAAAGAGGTACACTCTGGCAAAGCCAAGATATATTTCAAGCATGAGAAAGTGGATGGAAGGTACTAATGCACAACTTGTAATAAGTCTTATACTCACTCTGCAAAAGTTAAGAAGCACATGCAAAAGCATCACCTCAGTGAATTCTGATTTAAGATTAAGAGACACAAAATCTTGTGCCAGCTAAAAGAAAATCAAATACTCTCGAATCTTAAAGAGAGTTACAGGAGTAGCTCAAGAGACAGAAAAGATAAGAATCGATGAACTAACCTGCAGGCAATACAATTCTAGCATGCTTCCAAGCAAAAGCTATGAGCATTCCTGCATTGAAGCAATTAATCTAAGTGGTTGTATTGAGAATTACTTGCATTTAAGTGTTCCTAACAAAGCAAAGCTTATAGTGGTTGATGAGTATGCATACAAGGTGTACCCTTTCAGCTATCTCCTTAAGAACGAGCAATACTAAAATGAGTTTGCTAACGAATATATGATTCTTAGAGAGGCATAGAGAAAAGATTGCAAGAACTTGCTTAAGCTAGATGGTGTTAATTTAAGCTATGGTTTTATCGCACTGAGACTTAAGAAATGTGAAATGACTCTGAGAGATTATTTATATCATAACAGATACCCAGATGATTTGAATGATATACTATCAGATATGATATAGGGTGTCAAGGAGTTGCATGAACTTGGATATGTTCACAGAGATTTGAAACCTGAAAATGTAATGCTGAACCTCTGCCGTTTAGAAGTCGTAGTTATCGATTTCAATAGAGCCTTAAGATAAGAGATAGTAACTTTAGCAAAGGTTCTTGGCACTCCTGGCTACTTCCCAATAAGAGAGAAGTGGACTAATGGATCAGTTTAGTGGGATGTTTGGGCGGTAGCTGCTATAATTTTAGAGAGTGACATGGAATGCATGTCTTACTATGGTACAAAATAAGAGAAATAATCAATAAGTTTAGCGAGTAAGCATATAAATCAGGACGAAATCTGCAAAGAAATCAAACAGATTGTAGACATGATAATTGTAAGAGCACCATCATATCCAAGATAATCCTTAGACGATATACTTGAACCACTATAGAGAGCAAGATTCAAGAGATACAATAAAGACAAACAGATAAATTTGTTTGAGTTAAATCGCCTAATAATTATTAAATATACTTAAAATTCACATAAAACCTGTACTTTCTCTACTAACCCCAATAAGACCCCAACTATACCCTACAAATCAAAGCACTTATAAACCTCACTAAGGGGTTTTGGGGTTTTGAATGCGTATTTTTGCAAATCTTTCTGATAACGAAGTCCAGAGAAGTATTAAAATTTATAAAAATGCTAATTAATTTCTTATCAATTGATGTCGAGTTGACTCAGAGGTACTGCTTAAACCCAAATCGATTGAAAAGTCGAAATTATTGCTCATACTTTTTTTAATGCGTTATTAAATATTTATTATATTGTATTTCAATTACTAATGGGAGATGTTATTTTTGATGGGCTTTTAAATGCGTATTTTTGCAAATCCTTCTAATAACGAAGTCCAGAGAAGTATTAAAATTTATAAAAATGCTCATTAATTTCTTCTCAATTGATGTCGAGTTGACTGAGAGGTACTGCTTAAAAGCCCAAAATCGATTGAAAATTCGAAATTATTGCTCATACTTTTTTTAATGCGTTATTAAATAATTATTATATTGTATTTCAATTACTAATGGGAGATGTTAATTTTGATGGGCTTTTAAATGCGTATTTTTGCAAATCCTTCTGATAACGAAGTCCAGAGAAGTATTAAAATTTAAAAAAATGCTCATTAATTTCTTCTCAATTGATGTCGAAGTTGACTCAGAGGTACTGCTTAAAAAGCGCAAAATCGATTGAAAATTCGAAATTATTGCTCATACTTTTTTTAATGCGTTATTAAATAATTATTATATTGTATTTCAATTACTAATGGGAGATGTTAATTTTGATGGGCTTTTAAATGCGTATTTTTGCAAATCCTTCTGATAACGAAGTCCAGAGAAGTATTAAAATTTAAAAAAATGCTCATTAATTTCTTCTCAATTGATGTCGAGTTGACTCAGAGGTACTGCTTAAAAGCCCAAAATCGATTGAAAAGTCGAAATTATTGCTCATACTTTTTTTAATGCGTTATTAAATATTTATTATATTGTATTTCAATTACTAATGGGAGATGTTATTTTTGATGGGCTTTTAAATCAAAACCCTAAAGCCCCTTAGTGAGGTTTATAAGTGCTTTGATTTGTAGGGTATAGTTGGGGTCTTATTGGGGTTAATAGAGAAATTAGGCCAATTTCCAAAATGAGAAATAGAAATTAGCGAAATTTACGGTCTATTTATGATGAGTTATATTTAGATTTACTACTTAAGCTTAGGTATGGTACAAGTATTAATATAGACTAAGTCAAACCAGTAATGAATTATGCTGCTATAGCAAGCTCTTGCGCAAGAGTGCCTCAACAGTTAGGTATCATTGCTTGTTGGCTGTTTAGCATTATAATTCAGCCACTTGAAAGCATCCTGCAAGAAAATAAAAGTTCTCACAGCACCATATTGATTACCTCTGCGACTCGAAGACTTTAAAGTATTAGGCACACTTTCCACTAGACTAGCGAGCTGTGATGTTTCTTTCATCGCAAGTTTCCTGACATTCGTATCTCTCCTTAGACTATAGCCAACATTTATAGAAGAAATGGTATTACTTTCAAGACTGTCAACAGAGTGAAGAGAGTGATTGATTTTACAGTGATATTTTATAGTAATAATTTAAACTATATATATGATTAAATGCAGAGAACTATTACTAATAACATAAAGTTCATGCACGCTGATGAAGCTGTATTCACCTTCAACACCTTTATTAATAAGTCTTGGTATAAGAAGTATGATAATATAGAAGTCTAACGATTAGAAAGGAAAGGTTGTAACCCATGCAATTTTAGCTGGTATTAGTGAAGACTCTGGTTAGAAAGTTATGTTATTCATCCTCGCTCTATTAAGCGAGAGTAGTATATAGAGTTCCTACATAAGCTGAGAGATAAATACAACGATTAAGAGATCATCCTGTTTGTTGACAACCTCTCAGTTCATAAGACTAAGGAGTCTAAGAAAGCTTATGAAGAGTTAAACATTACTCCTGTATACAATGTTCCTTACAGCCATTAATTTAATGGAATTGAATTCTACTGGAGTTAAATAAAGACCCACTACAAGAAACTGCTGCTATATCACCTAATACATGACTTGCCTATAGATACAAAAGACTTGATTCAGAGTAGCTGCAAGAAAGTAAGCATAGATAAGACAACAGTTTGTGCGAGAGAAGGAAGAATGAATGTTTATAAATAAGTTTTAGATTTAAATGAATGAATAAGTTCACATATTAAACTAACCCATAAAGGGGTTTGGCTTTTTTTTCTTCTCCTCTTCTTATGGCTTGCTTGGGCCCATATTTCTTCTCTTTGTGCCAGCTCCTGCATCTATGTTCATTTCTTCTGACTTTTAAACATCTTTATAAAGTCTCTTGCTCACTTCATAAATAGTCTATGACTTTCTCTCTCTGTGAACCTTCGCATGCTCTTTCATTAGAATATACCAGTTCCAGGTTTCCCTAAAAAGTTATGTGTCAAAGCTTACTAGAGAGATATGGATGCTTCTTAAGCTCCGCAAGCCAGGTCTCGCTTATTAGTAAGCCTTGCTTCTTTTAATCTTCAGGAGAAATAGAGTAGCGTTTCTTGTGAGCTTCTTCAATGATCTCTCTGAGATAGCTCTCTCTTAAAGTGCCAAGAACACCAAAGAAGAAGCTCCTTACTGGAAGTTTGTTAGAGAGTTGTTTCTTAATAGGAAGATAAACTTCCAACTCATCATCTTTCATCGCATCATCGTAAAGATTAGTCACTGAAATCTCAGGGTAGTTTGGTATTTCTATCAACTTAATTTCATTGTTTTTGAAGGCTTTCTTCTCATCACAGAGTATCGCTCTTAGAAATGAGATTTTGGTACCTTCCATCGTTGGAAGGAATAAACCCACTATAGTATATGATTAAGTATATGTCACATGCTTACCATGCTAAGTGAGGTATCGATAGAGATCTTCCTTGCTCCTAAATCTTGAGATCATTTCTTAAGCTTCAACCCTCTTCATAGCAGTACTTATAGATTCCATCCTTCTTCCTTCTCTTGTTATTGAATTTCAAATTTCAATATATAGAGTTCTGGATCCAAATGTTAAAAATCTTAGTATTAAATATGGGCATCTTATAGGAGGTCAACCTGGTAAGGATACGTGGAGAAAGCTGGCAGAAACTGTAACAAACTTCAGAGATGGAGCTCCATTTTTATCAATTTAGTTCCATTAAATTAGTACTAAATTTGTTTAAATTTAATTAGAACGGTACTAAATCCGTTTAAATTTAATTGGTACCAATTTAATAGTACCAAAACTTAATTAGTACCTAGTATTAATCCAGTGAGGTTTTAATGGAAAAGTTCCAATCTGGTTTAAAACTTAATTGGTACCAGTACCAACCTGAACTTTATCTGAGTTGGTACCAGAATCAAAATTATTAAGAGTAAAATTACGAAAATTATACTTATAAACTGAGTATAAATATGAAGTCTTAGAGCTTAGATAAAACCATCATTTATGCTGTTGCAACTCCTATATAGTCAAGATATAGCTAAAGAGGTTTTAAGATCTTTATAATAGAAATTTAAATTTGAATTTAAAAATGGCGGTCAACTTAAATCGTAGAGCAGCACTTTTAGGAGCAGGTCAATCAATGCTCAACTTTGGCTCCACTAAAAAGCCTGAAATAATTTATGTTGAGAGGGAGGTAGAGCTAAGAGCTCTTGAATTTGAAGCAGAGGTTTATCATAGAAGTATTAAACCAGAGGGAGAGCGCAGAGATAGGGGTTTAAACTTAAATTGATTATGTTGAGGAGCTAAAAGAACAGCAACCAATCGAAAAGATAAAAACATTTTTATGTGAAGACTGTTAGAATCATTTCTCAACAGAACAAAGCTTGAAGAGACACCTTAAAGAGGTACACTCTGGCAAAGCCAAGATATACTTCAAGCATGAAAAAGTGGATGGAAGGTACTAATGCACAACTTGTAATAAGTCTTATACTCACTCTGCAAAAGTTAAGAAGCACATGCAAAAGCATCACCTCAGTGAATTCTTGATTTAAGATTAAGAGACACAAAAACTTGTGCCAGCTAAAAGAAAATCAAATACTCTCGAATCTAAGAGAGTTACAGGAGAAGCTCAAGAGACAGAAAAGATAAGAATCGATGAACTAACCTGCAGGCAATACAATTCTAGCATGCTTCCAAGCAAAAGCTATGAGCATTCCTGCATTGAATGAAATTAATCTAAGTGGTTGTATTGAGAATTACTTGCATATAAGTGTTCCTAACAAAGCAAAGCTTATAGTGGTTGATGAGTATGCATACAAGGTGTACCATTTCAGCTATCTCCTTAAGAACGAGCAATACTAAAATAAGTTTGCTAACAAATATATGATTCTTAGAGAGGCATAGAGAAAAGATTGCAAGAACTTGCTTAAGCTAGATGGTGTTATTTTAAGCTATGGTTTTATCGCACAAAGACTTAAGAAATATGAAATGACCCTGAGAGATTATTTATATCATAACAGATACCCAGATGATTTGAATGATATACTATCAGATATGATAAAGGGTGTCAAGGAGTTACATGAACTTGGATATGTTCACAGAGATTTGAAACCTGAAAATGTAATGCTGAACCTCTCCCTTTAGAAGTCGTAGTTATCGATTTCAATAGAGCCTTAAGATAAGAGATAGTAACTTTAGCAAAGGTTCTTGGCACTCCTGGCTACTTCCCAATAAGAGAAAAGTGGACGAATGGATCAGTTTAGTGGGATGTATAGGCAGTAGCTGCTATAATTTTAGAGAGTGACATGGAATGCATGTCTTACTATGGTACCAAATAAGAGAAATAATCAATAAGTTAAGCGAGTAAGCATATAAAGCAGGACGATATCTGCAAAGAAATCAAACAGATTGTAGACATGATAATTGTAAGAGCACCATCATATCCAAGATAATCCTTAGACGATATACTTGAACCACTATAGAGAGCAAGATTCAAGAGATACAATAAAGACAAACAGATAAATTTGTTTGAGTTAAATCGCCTAATAATTATTAAATATACTTAAAATTCACATAAAACCTGTACTTTCTCTACTAACCCCAATAAGACCCCAACTATACCCTACAAATCAAAGCACTTATAAACCTCACTAAGGGGTTTTGGGCTTTTAAATGCGTATTTTTGCAAATCTTTCTGATAACGAAGTCCAGAGAAATATTAAAGTTAATAAAAATGCTCATTAATTTCTTCTCAATTGATGTCGAGTTGACTCAGAGGTACTGCTTAAAAGCCCAAAATCGATTGAAAATTCGAAATTATTGCTCATACTTTTTTTAATGCGTTATTAAATAATTATTATATTGTATTTCAATTACTAATGGGAGATGTTAATTTTGATGGGCTTTTAAATGCGTATTTTTGCAAATCCTTCTGATAACGAAGTCCAGAGAAGTATTAAAATTTAAAAAAATGCTCATTAATTTCTTCTCAATTGATGTCGAGTTGACTCAGAGGTACTGCTTAAAAAGCCCAAAATCGATTGAAAATTCGAAATTATTGCTCATACTTTTTTTAATGCGTTATTAAATAATTATTATATTGTATTTCAATTACTAATGGGAGATGTTAATTTTGATGGGCTTTTAAATGCGTATTTTTGCAAATCCTTCTGATAACGAAGTCCAGAGAAGTATTAAAATTTAAAAAAATGCTCATTAATTTCTTCTCAATTGATGTCGGAGTTGACTCAGAGGTACTGCTTAAAAGCCCAAAATCGATTGAAAATTCGAAATTATTGCTCATACTTTTTTTAATGCGTTATTAAATAATTATTATATTGTATTTCAATTACTAATGGGAGATGTTAATTTTGATGGGCTTTTAAATGCGTATTTTTGCAAATCCTTCTGATAACGAAGTCCAGAGAAGTATTAAAATTTAAAAAAATGCTCATTAATTTCTTCTCAATTGATGTCGAGTTGACTCAGAGGTACTGCTTAAAAGCCCAAATCGATTGAAAAGTCGAAATTATTGCTCATACTTTTTTTAATGCGTTATTAAATAATTATTAGATTGTATTTCAATTACTAATGGCAGATGTTATTTTTGATGGGCTTTTAAATCAAAACCCCAAAACCCCTTAGTGAGGTTTATAAGTGCTTTGATTTGTAGGGTATAGTTGGGGTCTTATTGGGGTTAGTAGACAAATAAGGCCAATTCACAAAATGAGAAATCTAAATTAGCGAAATTTAGGGTCGATTTATGATGAGTTATATTTAGATTTACTACTTAAGCTTAGGTATGGTACAAGTATTAATATAGACTAAGTCAAACCAGTAATGAATTATGCTGCTATAGCAAGCTCTTGCGCAAGAGTGCCTCAACAGTTAGGTATCATTGCTTGTTGGCTGTTTAGCATTATAATTCAGCCACTTGAAAGCATCCTGCAAGAAAATAAAAGTTCTCACAGCACCATATTGACTACCTCTGCGACTCGAAGACTTTAAAGTATTGGGCACACTTTCCACTAGACTACCGAGCTGTGATGTTTCATCGCAAGTTTCCTGACATGCGTATCTCTCCTTAAACTATAGCAAACATTTATAGAAGAACTGGTATTACTTTCAAGACTGTCAACAGAGTGAAGAGAGTGATTGATTTTACAGTGCCATTTTATAGTAATAATTTAAACTATATATATGATTAAAAGTAGAGAGCTATTACTAATAACATCAATTTCATACACGCTGATGAAGCTGTATTCACCTTCAACAACTTTATTAATAAGTCTTGATATAAGAAGTATGATAATATAGAAGTCTACGATTAGAAAGTAAAGGTTATAACC
>ARYC01011102.1:0-21056 GCA_000711775.1 Oxytricha trifallax
CATAGCATCATCGTATAAGTTAGTCACTGAGATTTCTGGATAGTTTGGAATCTCTGCAAACTTTACATCTTAAGTTTTCAATGCTTTCTTCTCTTTACAGAGTATCGCTCTTAGAAATGAAATTTTAGTGCCTTCCATCGTTGGGAGAAACAAAGCAACTACATAATATAGTTAAGTTACTATGAGTTCCTTACCTTGCTGCACCAGGTAGCGGTGCAAATCCTCCTTGCTTCTAAATCTTTGAATCAATTCTTGTGCTTACACTCTTTCATTGCATCATTCATTGACTCCATCTTGTTTACAGATCTAAGAAATGATTTTCAAATTTAAGTTTATTGATTTCAATTATTTACCTATGTAAATCTTAATATTAAATATGGGCAACCTCTGAGAAGGATATGGAGAAGGTTTTGAGAGTTGGTTTCAAACTTGAGAGATTGTTATCAATTTCGACAGTTATAGTTCCATATTTTTAAATTTAAATTGGGACGTACTTAATTAGGACCACCCTAAATTTAATCATAAAATCACAAAATACCTCCTAAAATAGTACTTACTTAATTAGGTGCACCTCCTAAATCGGTGCGTGCTATATTCAACTTATTATTGATTGTAAAAATGGCCACAGATTCTATTATCTCGAAAGCTAATTCGTCTCTTGTCTTTTGCTATCTTACTAAATTACAACCAAATCTCTCCAAGAAAGCTCTTTGCCTTTAAATTTTACTAATTGGCTCTCTGCTAAAGAGGAGGTTTTATAATTTTAAATTCAAATTTAAATATGAGCGGTAACCTTTTGAGAAAGCCAGCTTCACTTCCATCAAATTAAATGAGACTTTCCTTTGGTAATACAAAGAAATGTTATAGCTGTGAGCAAAACACTGTCAAAGATCTACCAGAGTTATCACTAGAGATCTCTTACTTATATAGAAATTAAGAATATCTAGTAAAAGACAGACAAGTGTGTTGGAGAAAGAGAGGAGGAGAAAGTAATAAATGAAATTTCTATTTAAAATGAAGAAGTAGAAGTGTATTATTTTGAGAAGTGTGAGAGAGATTTTGCTCATAAGTCTAATTGGTACAGATATATGAAGGAGCATAAAGAAGCCAAGCCAACTGAAAACTTAAAGCATGATAAAATTGATGGAAAGTACGATTGCTTTGAGTGCCATAAGCATACACTCATACTAGAGATTTAAAGAAGCATCTTTTAAAAGCTCACAAGAAAGAAATAGAAGTTGAAAAATAAGAGACAATGGATTGAAGCTTCTATCCAAAAGAAAAATAACAGAATCAATTCGACCTGTAGTACTTGAACAGGCAAATGAAGCAGAATGTGTTATGAAGGCACGCAACCTCTTAGCGTCTGAACTTACAAAAATAATGATAAAAATTCAATACAAAAAAATTCTAGTACATGGTTAAATTGATTTAGATACTTCTCTTTAAAGTTATCTTATTCTAGAGGACTCCTTTGATAAGAAAGTTATCAATGATCATCAATAAGCTTACAAGGTTTATCCTTTCAACTATCTCTTAAGTGATGATAAATATTAGATGGAGATTACTAACGAGTATCAAGTACTCACTCAAGCAAAATTTAAAGAGTGTAAGTACTTAATCAAGCTAGATGCAGTTCTACTCGCCAAAGATCATGTTGCTTTCAGACTCTCACTCTATGAAATGACTCTCAAAGATTTTATTAGTGATCAAAGGAATCATAAGTAGCTTGCTTTAATAACAACGCAAACTATTCAGGGCGTGAAAAAATTTCACAAATTAGGTTTTGCTCACAGTCTGAGAATATAATGATAAACTTTTCACCTGTAAGAGTGACTATAATTGATTTCAATAGAGCTTTAAGAATTGAGGTATCAAGACTAGGTAGCGTTATGGGAACTCCTGGTTATTATCCAGAAATAGAAGACTGGAGAGATGGAGACCACACGATCCAAAGGTGCGTTTTGAGTGATTAAATTAAATAAATTTACTATATATTTCACATTAAATGCTATTAATAACCCCAACCCTAAAAATTTCCCCTACATATCAAAAGCAGCTTATAAACCTATTAAGGGGTTTTGGGGTTTTGAATAGAACATCTTTAAAATCACTATTTAAAGTTTTGATGTGCGTCAACAAAAAGTATTAATTTATTTATAAATAAAAAATAAATAATCCATCCACACTAAGAACCTCAAGATTGTCATTGTTTATTATTCAAATCTGTCCCCAACCTACCTCATCGTGCTCCTCACCCCTATATTTTTCCACACCTTTAAATTCTTCGAAGGACTCAATTTGGTTAAACAATACAATTTTATCATTAAAAAGCATAGTAAATTAGCGGCACCTAAATTCTTTGGATCTAAACTTTTTAATGAGGGCAGATTTTTTTAATCTCTTTTCAAATTCACGTAAAATGGATGGTCGATCCTTTTATAAATATGTCGTTCTAATATAAAATTATTCTTTTCAATACATTTCTAGATGCAGTAAATCTTTCAGCTCAAATTAAATGAAGAATTTATCGTTAAATTTAAATAAATTTAATAATGAGTATTCAAACTTTTGTCAATTTTTCATGTTTAATTTTTAATGCTTTAAAATTGTAAATGCCCTATTTACCACTGAATTTTTCTGGCAGATTTTTGGTACTTTTGATTCTATAAAATTCCACTTTATCAATTTCCTATATTAATAGTGCCCGAATATGATCTTGTCCTATTTATACAAGCAATCTAAATTGCTAGGATTTTAACAGACCTTATTATTAAATGTTAATATTTTCTCATATAAAAATAGCTAAGTTACCAATAAATATATTTAAATATAGGTACTTTTCGTATTTTAGAAAGACATTTTTATTTGCTTAATTTTTTAAAGTTATTACTCCTTAAAATAGTGCAAATATTTTCCAAATAAACACTAGTCTTATTCAATTAATACAAAAACTATTTTCTCATAATATAATATTATATCATTGACTATCATACCAGAGTGATTAATTTTTCATAAATCAGTGATATCTATTATTATTTATAAATATTTTATGATTTTATAGGTACTTTATATGGTCTTTTTTTTTTAAAAGTGGAAATAATAATCAAAACCCCAAAACCCATTAATGAGGTTTATAAGTGCTTTGATTTGTAGGGAATTTGTAAGGGGTTGGGGTTATTAATTAAATGCGAGACAAAAATTACAAGCTTATGGGGTATATTTATGATGAAGAGTATATAGATTTAGTGTTTAAACTGCGCTATGGATGTGATATATACAGTGAATAAGTCAAACCAGTACTTAATTAAAAGTCTATCGGACTTCTCTTAAAGCGAAGTCCATCAACTGTTCGCTCTCACTGTTTGTTATCTTTGTAATTAAAGCAATAATAACTGAATTCTAAGTCTAAGAGGAAATCAAAGTTCCTATAGAAGCATATTGACTATCTTATCAATGAAAAAATTTTGAAGTATCGGGCTCACTTCTCTCTCGACCAACGAGCATTATGTTTCACCGCCAGTTCCCTGAGTTGAAGATCTCTGCATAAGCTGTTGCTAACATTTATAAACGAAATGGTATCTCTTACAAAGGTGTGAATCGTATCAAGAGAGTGATTGATTTCACTCTGCCATTTTACAACAACAATTTAAATTATATTTATGATTAAATGCAGAGAGCTTAATAGAATAATATTAAGTTTATACATGCTGACGAAGCCGTGTTTACCTTCAATACTTTTATCTAGAAGTCTTGGTATAAGAGGCATAGTAATATAGAGGTAAATGACTAAAAGGTCAAGGTATAAACAATGGCAATTCTTGGAGGATTAGCGGGGATGCTGGTTTAGAAACTTATTTTATTCATCCTCACTCTATTAAGACAGAGCAGTATATTAAGTTCTTAGTGTAGCTGAGAGAGAAATACCTTGAATAAGAGATTATACTATTAGTTGATAATCTTTCTGTTCATAAGACTAAAGAAGCAAGGAAGAGTTATGGACAACTTAGAATAACGCAAGTGTTCAACGTGGTATATTAAAAGGTCATTACAAAAAACTGCTGCTATGTAGACTTCATTAAAAGTTCAGCGAAGAGAGTAGATAATTAATTGGCTTAAAATTGTGCTAAAGAAGGGAGATTGAATGTATATAAATATGATTTGTAGTTAAGTTAATGAATATATAAGTCACATTTAAAATTCTTTAGAGGGAGCTGGCTTCTCTTTCTTTTCTTCTATTTCTTGCTTCCCTCTTCCTAAGTTTCTTCTCTAGCTGCCAGCTCCAGCATCTATGTTCATTGACTCTGGAGGCTAAATATTTGAATAAAGTCTCTTGCTAACTTCATACTTTGTCTGCGACTTTCGCTCTCTGTGAAGCTTGCTCTATTCCTTCATCAAGAAGATGCCAGTACCAGATTTTTATAAAGAGTTAAACTATAAATCTTACTTGAAATATAAGGGTGCTTCTGCAGCTCTGATAGCCAGCTCTCACTTATCTTGATCCATTGTCTGTCCTTATCTTCTGAAGAGATGCTGTTCCTTTTCTTATGAGATTCTTGAATAATTTCTTTCAAGTAATCACCATTAATAGTTGCAAGTATGCCAAAGAAATAGTTTCTTTCAGGTAGTTTATTTGACAACTGTTTCTTAGTAGGCAAGTACTGCGAAACTTCTTAATCATTCATTGCATCATCATATAAATTAGTCACTGAGATTTCTGGATAGTTTGGAATCTCTGCAAACTCCATTGCTTAAGTTTTCAATGCTTTTTTCTCTTCGCAGAGTATGGCTCTTAAAAATGAAATTTTAGTACCTTCCATCGTTGGCAAGAACAAACCAACTACATAATTAAAATGAGTTACTATAAGTTCATTACCTTGCTGCACCAGGTAGCGGTGCAAATCCTCCTTGTTTCTAAATAATTTAATCAATTCTTGTGCTTGCACTCTTTTCATTGCATCATTCATTGACTCCATATTGTTTACAGATCTAAGAAATGATATTCAAATTTAAGTTTATTGATTTCAATTATTTACCTATGTAAATCTTAATATTAAATATGGGCAACCTCTAAGAAGGATATGGAGAAGGTTTTGAGAACTGGTTTTAAACTTAAGAGATAGATATCAATTTCTACTGTTATAGTTCCATATTTTTTAATTTAAATTGGTACGTACTTTATTAGGAGCACCCTAATTTTAATCATAAAATCACAAAATAACTCCTAAAGCAGTACGTACTTAATTAGGTGCACCTCCTAAATCGGTACGTGCTATAATCTACTTATTATTGATTGTAAAAATGGCCACAGATTCTACTATCTCGAAAGCTAATTCGTCTCTTGTCTCTCGCTATCTTACTAAATTACAACCAATCTCTCCAAGAAAGCTCTCTGCCTTTAAATTTTACTAATTGGCTCTATGCTAAAGAGGAGGTTTTATAATTTTAAATTCAAATTTAAATATGAGCGGTAACCTTTTGAGAAAGCCAGCTTCACTTCCATCAAATTAAATAAGACTTTCCTTTGGAAATACAAAGAAATGTGATAGATGTGAGCAAAACACTGTCAAAGAACTACCAGAGTTATCACTAGAGATCTCTATTATCAATATAGAAATTAAGAATATCAAGTAAATGACAGACAAGTGTGTTGGAGACAGAGAGGAGGAGAAAGTAGTAAATTAAATTTCCATTTAAGATGAAGAAGTAGAAGTGTATTATTGTGAGAAGTGTGAGAGAGATTTTGCTCATAAGTCTAGTTTTTACAGATATATGAAGGAGCACAGAGAAGCCAAGCCAACTGTATACTTAAAGCATGATAAAATTGATGGAAAGTACGATTGAGTGCCATAAACAATCACTCATACTAGAGATTTAAAGAAGCATCTTTTAAAAGCTCACAAGAAAGAAATAGAAGTTGAAAACTAAGAGAATGAATTGAAGCTTCTATCCAAAAGAAAAATAACAGAATCAATTCGACCTGTAGTACTTGAACAGGCAAATGAAGCAGAATGTGTTATGAAGGCACGCAACCTCTTAGCGTCTGAACTTACAAAAATAATGATAAAAATTCAATACAAAAAAATTCTAGTACATGGTTAAATTGATTTTTACACTTCTCTTTAGAGCGACCTTATCCTAGAGGACTCCTTTGATAAGAAAGTTATCAATGATCATCAATATGCTTACAAGGTTTATCCTTTCAACTATCTCTTAAGTGATGATAAATATTAGATGGAGTTTACTAACGAGTATCAAGTACTCACTCAAGCAAAATTTAAAGAGTGTAAGTACTTAATCAAGCTAGATGCTGTTCTACTTGCCAAAGATCATGTTGCTTTCAGACTCCCACTCTATGAAATGACCCTCAGAGATTTCATTAGTGATCAAAGGAATCATAAGTAGCTTCTTTAATAACAACGCAAACTATTCAGGGCGTGAAAAAATTTCACAAATTAGGTTTTGCTCACAGTCTGAGAATATAATGATAAACTTTTCACCTGTAAGAGTGACTATAATTGATTTCAATAGAGCTTTAAGAATTGAGGTATCAAGACTAGGTAGCGTTATGGGAACTCCTGGTTATTATCCAGAAATAGAAGACTGGAGAGATGGAGACCACACGATCCAAAGGTGCGTTTTGAGTGATTAAATTAAATACATTTACTATAAATTTCACATTAAAACCTATTAATAACCCCAACCCCTAACAAATTCCCTACAAATCAAAGCACTTATAAACCTCATTAAGGGGTTTTGGGGTTTTGAATAGAACATCTTTAAAATCACTATTTAAAGTTTTGATGTGCGTCAACAAAAAGTATTAATTTATTTATAAATAAAAAATAAATAATCCATCCACACTAAGAACCTCAAGATTGTCATTGTTTATTATTCAAATCTGTCCCCAACCTACCTCATCGTGCTCCTCACCCCTATATTTTTCCACACCTTTAAATTCTTCGAAGGACTCAATTTGGTTAAACAATACAATTTTATCATTAAAAAGCATAGTAAATTAGCGGCACCTAAATTCTTTGGATCTAAACTTTTTAATGAGGGCAGATTTTTTTAATCTCTTTTCAAATTCACGTAAAATGGATGGTCGATCCTTTTATAAATATGTCGTTCTAATATAAAATTATTCTTTTCAATACATTTCTAGATGCAGTAAATCTTTCAGCTCAAATTAAATGAAGAATTTATCGTTAAATTTAAATAAATTTAATAATGAGTATTCAAACTTTTGTCAATTTTTCATGTTTAATTTTTAATGCTTTAAAATTGTAAATGCCCTATTTACCACTGAATTTTTCTGGCAGATTTTTGGTACTTTTGATTCTATAAAATTCCACTTTATCAATTTCCTATATTAATAGTGCCCGAATATGATCTTGTCCTATTTATACAAGCAATCTAAATTGCTAGGATTTTAACAGACCTTATTATTAAATGTTAATATTTTCTCATATAAAAATAGCTAAGTTACCAATAAATATATTTAAATATAGGTACTTTTCGTATTTTAGAAAGACATTTTTATTTGCTTAATTTTTTAAAGTTATTACTCCTTAAAATAGTGCAAATATTTTCCAAATAAACACTAGTCTTATTCAATTAATACAAAAACTATTTTCTCATAATATAATATTATATCATTGACTATCATACCAGAGTGATTAATTTTTCATAAATCAGTGATATCTATTATTATTTATAAATATTTTATGATTTTATAGGTACTTTATATGGTCTTTTTTTTTTAAAAGTGGAAATAATAATCAAAACCCCAAAACCCATTAATGAGGTTTATAAGTGCTTTGATTTGTAGGGAATTTGTTAGGGGTTGGGGTTATTAATTAAATGCGAGACAAAAATTACAAGCTTATGGGGTATATTTATGATGAAGAGTATATAGATTTAGTGTTTAAACTGCGCTATGGATGTGATATATACAGTGAATAAGTCAAACCAGTACTTAATTAAAAGTCTATCGGACTTCTCTTAAAGCGAAGTCCATCAACTGTTCGCTCTCACTGTTTGTTATCTTTGTAATTAAAGCAATAATAACTGAATTCTAAGTCTAAGAGGAAATCAAAGTTCCTATAGAAGCATATTGACTATCTTATCAATGAAAAAATTTTGAAGTATCGGGCTCACTTCTCTCTCGACCAACGAGCACTATGTTTCACCGCCAGTTCCCTGAGTTGAAGATCTCTGCTTAGTCTATAGCCAACATTTATAAACGAAATGGTATCTCTTACAAAGGTGTGAATCGTATCAAGAGAGTAATTGATTACACTCTGCCATTTTACAACAACAACTTAAATTATATTTATGATTAAATGCAGAGAGCTTAATAGAATAATATTAAGTTTATACATGCTGACGAGGCTGTGTTTACCTTCAACACTTTCATCTAAAAGTCTTGGTATAAGAGACATAGTAATATAGAAGTATATGACTAGAAAGTTAAGGTATAAACAATGGCAATTCTTGGAGGTATTAGCGAGGATGCTGGTTTAGAAACTTATCTTATTCATCCTCGCTCTATTAAGACAGAGCAGTATATTAAATTCTTAGAGTAGCTGAGAGAGAAGTACCCTGAATAAGAGATTATACTATTCGTTGATAATATTTCTGTTCATAAGACTAAAGAAACAAAGAAGAGTTATGAACAACTTAGAATAACGCCAGTGTTCAACGCTGGTATATTAAAAGGTCATTACAAAAAACTGCTGCTATGTAGACTTCATTAAAAGTTCAGCGAAGAGAGTAGATAATTAATTGGCTTAAAATTGTGCTAAAGAAGGGAGATTGAATGTATATAAATATGATTTGTAGTTAAGTTAATGAATATATAAGTCACATTTAAAATTCTTTAGAGGGAGCTGGCTTCTCTTTCTTTTCTTCTATTTCTTGCTTCCCTCCTCCTAAGTTTCTTCTCTTACTGCCCCTCAGCATCTATATTCATTGACTCTGGAGGCTAAATATTTGAATAAAGTCTCTTGATAACTTCATACTTGTCTGCGACTTTCGCCCTCTATGAAGCTTGCTCTATTCCTTCATCAAGAAGATGCCAGTACCAAAATTTTCTAAAGAGTTAAGCTACAAATCTTACTTGAAATATAAGGGTGCTTCTGCAGTCTGATAACCAGCTCTCACTTATCTTGATCCCTTGTTTGTCCTTATCTTCTGAAGAGATGCTGTACCTTTTCTTATGAGATTCTTGAATAATTTCTTTCAAGTAATCACCTTTAATTATTGCAAGTATACCAAAGAAATAGTTTCTTTCAGGTAGTTTATTTGACAACTGCTTCTTAGTAGGCAGGTACAGCGAAACCTCTGGGTCATTCATAGCATAATCATATAAACTAGTCACTAAAATGTCTGGATAGTTTGGAATCTCTGCAAACTTCACATCTTAAGTTTTCAATGCTTTCTTCTCTTAGCAGAGTATAGCTCTTAGAAATGAAATTTTAGTACCTTCCATCGTTGGCAGGAACAAACCAACTACATAATAAAGATTAGCAACTATGAGTTCATTACCTTGCTGCACCAGATAGCGATGCAAATCCTCCTTGCTTCTAAATCTTTGAATCAATTCTTGTGCTTGCACTCTTTTCATTGCATCATTCATTGACTCCATCTTGTTTACAGATCTAAGAAATGATATTCAAATATAAGTTTATTGATTTCAATTATATACATATGTAAAACTTAATATTAAATATGGGCAACCTCTAAGAAGGATATGGAGAAGGTTATGAGAACTGGTTTCAAACTTAAGAGATAGATATCAATTTATACTGTTATAGTTCCATATTTTTTAATTTAAATTGGTACGTACTTAATTAGGAGCACCCTAATTTTAATCATAAAATAACAAATAACTCCTAAAGCAGTACGTACTTAATAAGGTGCACCTCCTAAATCGGTAAGTGCTATAATCAACTTATTATTGAAAGTAAAATGGCCACAGATTCTACTATCTCTAAAGCTAATTCGTCTCTTTTTTCTCGGTATCTTACTCTTTTACAACCAATCTCTCCAAGAAAGCTCTCTGCCTTTAAATTTTACTTATTGGCTCTATGCTAAAGAGGAGGTTTTATAATTTTAAATTCAAATTTAAATTTGAGCGGTAACCTTTTGAGAAAGCCAGCTTCACTTCCATCAAATTAAATAAGACTTTCCTTTGGAAATACAAAGAAATGTGATAGATGTGAGCAAAACACTGTCAAAGAACTACCAGAGTTATCACTAGAGATCTCAATTACCAATATAGAAATTAAGAATATCAAGTAAAAGACAGACAAGTGTGTTGGAGAAAGAGAGGAGGAGAAAGTAATAAATGAAATTTCCATTTAAAATGAAGAAGTAGAAGTGTATTATTGTGAGAAGTGTGAGAGAGATTTCGCTCATAAATCAAATTGGTACAGACATATGAAGGAGCATAAAGAAGCCAAGCCAACTGAAAACTTAAAGCACGATAAAATCGATGGAAAGTACGATTGCTTTGAGTGCAATAAGCAATACACCCATACAAGAGATCTAAAGAAGCATCTTTTAAAAGCTCACAAAAAAGAAATAGAAATTGAAAACCAAGAAAATGAATTGAAGCTTCTATCCAAAAGAAAAATAACAGAATCAATTCGACCTGTAGTACTTGAACAGGCAAATGAAGCAGAATGTGTTATGAAGGCACGCAACCTCTTAGCATCTGAACTTACAAAAATAATGATAAAAATTCAATACAAAAAAATTCTAGTACATGGTTAAATTGATTTTTACACTTCTCTTTAGAGCGACCTTATCCTAGAGGACTTCTTTGATAAGAAAGTTATCAATGATCATCAATATGCTTACAAGGTTTATCCCTTCAACTATCTCTTAAGTGATGATAAATATTAGATGGAGTTTACTAACGAGTATCAAGTATTCACTCAAGCAAAATTTTAAGAGTGTAAGTACTTAATCAAGCTAGATGCTGTTCTGCTCGCCAAAGATCATGTTGCTTTCAGACTCCCACTCTATGAAATGACCCTCAGAGATTTCATTAATGATCAAAGGAATCATAAGTAGCTTGCTTTAATAACAACGCAAACTATTCAGGGCGTGAAAAAATTTCACAAATTAGGTTTTGCTCACAGTCTGAGAATATAATGATAAACTTTTCACCTGTAAGAGTGACTATAATTGATTTCAATAGAGCTTTAAGAATTGAGGTATCAAGACTAGGTAGCGTTATGGGAACTCCTGGTTATTATCCAGAAATAGAAGACTGGAGAGATGGAGACCACACGATCCAAAGGTGCGTTTTGAGTGATTAAATTAAAATAAATTTACTAAATATTTAACATTAAAACCTATTAATAACCCCAACCCCTAACAAATTCCCTACAAATCAAAGCTCTTATAAACCTCATTAAGGGGTTTTGGGGTTTTGAATAGAACATCTTTAAAATCACTATTTAAAGTTTTGATGTGCGTCAACAAAAAGTATTAATTTATTTATAAATAAAAAATAAATAATCCATCCACACTAAGAACCTCAAGATTGTCATTGTTTATTATTCAAATCTGTCCCCAACCTACCTCATCGTGCTCCTCACCCCTATATTTTTCCACACCTTTAAATTCTTCGAAGGACTCAATTTGGTTAAACAATACAATTTTATCATTAAAAAGCATAGTAAATTAGCGGCACCTAAATTCTTTGGATCTAAACTTTTTAATGAGGGCAGATTTTTTTAATCTCTTTTCAAATTCACGTAAAATGGATGGTCGATCCTTTTATAAATATGTCGTTCTAATATAAAATTATTCTTTTCAATACATTTCTAGATGCAGTAAATCTTTCAGCTCAAATTAAATGAAGAATTTATCGTTAAATTTAAATAAATTTAATAATGAGTATTCAAACTTTTGTCAATTTTTCATGTTTAATTTTTAATGCTTTAAAATTGTAAATGCCCTATTTACCACTGAATTTTTCTGGCAGATTTTTGGTACTTTTGATTCTATAAAATTCCACTTTATCAATTTCCTATATTAATAGTGCCCGAATATGATCTTGTCCTATTTATACAAGCAATCTAAATTGCTAGGATTTTAACAGACCTTATTATTAAATGTTAATATTTTCTCATATAAAAATAGCTAAGTTACCAATAAATATATTTAAATATAGGTACTTTTCGTATTTTAGAAAGACATTTTTATTTGCTTAATTTTTTAAAGTTATTACTCCTTAAAATAGTGCAAATATTTTCCAAATAAACACTAGTCTTATTCAATTAATACAAAAACTATTTTCTCATAATATAATATTATATCATTGACTATCATACCAGAGTGATTAATTTTTCATAAATCAGTGATATCTATTATTATTTATAAATATTTTATGATTTTATAGGTACTTTATATGGTCTTTTTTTTTTAAAAGTGGAAATAATAATCAAAACCCCAAAACCCATTAATGAGGTTTATAAGTGCTTTGATTTGTAGGGAATTTGTTAGGAGTTCGGGTTATAAATTAAATGCGAGACAAAAATGAAAAGCTTATGGGGTATATTTATGATGAAGAGTATATAGATTTAGTGTTTAAACTGCGCTATGGATGTGATATATACAGTGAATAAGTCAAACCAGTACTTAACTAAAAGTCTATCGGACTTCTCTTAAAGAGAAGTCCATCAACTGTTCGCTCTCACTGTTTGTTAGCTTTGTAATTAAAGCAATAATAACTGAATTCTAAGTCTAAGAGGAAATCAAAGTTCCTATAGAAGCATATAGACTATCTTATCAATGAAAAAACTTTGAAGTATCGGGCTCACTTTCTCTCGACCAACGAGCACTATGTTTCACCGCCAGTTCCCTGAGTTGAAGATCTCTGCATAATCTATAGCCAACATTTATAAACGAAATGGTATCTCTTACAAAGGTGTGAATCGTATCAAGAGAGTAATTGATTACACTCTGCCATGTTACAACAACAAATTAAATTAAATTTATGATTAAATGCAGAGAGCTTAATAGAATAATATTAAGTTTATACAAGCTGACGAGGCTGTGTTTACCTTCAACACTTTCATCTAAAAGTCTTGGTAGAAGAGAAAGAGTAATATAGAAGTATATGACTAGAAAGGCAAGGTATAAACAATGGCAATTCTTGGAGGTATTAGCGAGGATGCTGGTTTAGAAACTTATCTTATTCATCCTAGCTCTATTAAGACAGAGCAATATATAAAATTCTTAGAGCAGCTAAGAGAGAAGTACCCTGAATAAGAAATTATACTATTCGTTGATAATCTTTCAGTTCATAAGACAAAAGAAACAAAGAAAAGTTATGAACAACTAAGAATAACACCAGTGTTCAACGTGGCTAATTTTAAAAGGTCATTAAAAGAAACTGCTGGCATACCACTTGATGCATGACTTACCTATCGATACAGCTCAGCGAAGAGAGTAGATAATTAACTTAAAAGTGTGCTAAAGAAGGGAGAGTGAATGTATATAAATAAGTTTTGTAGTTAAGTTAATGAATATATAAGTCACATTTAAAATTCTTTAGAGGGAGCTGGCTTCTCTTTTTTTTTCTTCTACTTCTTGCTTCCCTCCTCCTAAGTTTCTTCTCTTGCAGCCAGCTACAGCATCTATGTTCATTGACTCTGGAGGCTAAATATTTGAATAAAGTCTCTTGCTAACTTCATACTTTGTCTGCGACTTTCGCTCTCTGTGAAGCTTGCTCTTTTCCTTCATCAAGAAGATACCAGTTTCAGATTTTTCTAAAGAGGTAAGCTACAAATCTTACTTGAAATATAAGGGTGCTTCTGCAGCTCTGATAGCCAGCTCTCACTTATCTTGATCCCTTGTTTGTCTTTATCTTCTGAAGAGATGCTGTCTTTTTTCTTATGAGATTCTTGAATAATTTCTTTCAAGTAATCACCTTTGATAGTTGCAAGTATGCCAAAGAAATAGTTTCTTTCAGGTAGTTTATTTGACAACTACTCTAAGTAGGCAGGTACTGTGAAACATCTGGGTCATTCATAGCATCATGATATAAGTTAGTCACTCATATTTTTGGATAGTTTGGAATCTCTGCAAACTATACATCTTATGTTTTCAATGCTTTCTTCTCTTCGCAGAGTATCGCTCTTAGAAATGAAATTTAGTACCTTCCATCGTTGGCAGGAACAAACCAACTACATAATATAGATTAGCTACTATGAGTTCTTTACCTTGCTGCACCAGGTAGCGGTGCAAATCCTCCTTGGTTCTAAATCTTTGAATCAATTCTTGTGCTTGCACTCTTTTCATTGCATCATTCATTGACTCCATCTTGTTTACAGATCTAAGAATGATATTCAAATTTAAGTTTAATTGATTTCAATTATTTACCTATGTAAATCTTAATATTAAATATGGGCAACCTCTGAGAAGGATATGGAGAAGGTTTTGAGAGTTGGTTTCAAACTTGAGAGATTGTTATCAATTTCGACAGTTATAGTTCCATATTTTTAAATTTAAATTGGGACGTACTTTATTAGGAGCACCCTATTTTTAATCATAAAATCACAAATAACTCCTAAAGCAGTACGTACTTAATTAGGTGCACCTCCTAAATCGGTACGTGCTATAATCTACTTATTATTGATTGTAAAAATGGCCACAGATTCTACTATCTCTAAAGCTAATTCGTCTCTTTTTTCTCGGTATCTTACTCTTTTACAACCAATCTCTCCAAGAAAGCTCTCTGCCTTTAAATTTTACTTATTGGCTCTATGCTAAAGAGGAGGTTTTATAATTTTAAATTCAAATTTAAATTTGAGCGGTAACCTTTTGAGAAAGCCAGCTTCACTTCCATCAAATTAAATAAGACTTTCCTTTGGAAATTACAAAGAAATGTGATAGATGTGAGCAAAATACTGTTAAAGAACTACCAGAGTTATCTCTCGAGGTCTCTGTTATCAATATTGAAATTAAGAATATCAAGTAAATGACCAGACAAGTGTGTTGGAGAAAGAGAGGAGGAGAAAGTAATAAATGAAATTTCTATTTAAAATGAAGAAGTAGAAGTGTGAGGAGATTTTGCTCACAAGTCTAGATGGTACAGACATATGAAGGATCATAGAGAGGCCAAGTCAACTGTTTACTTACAGCATGATAAAATTGATGGAAAATACGATTGCTTTGAGTACCATAAATTATACACTCATACTAGAGATTTAAAGAAGCATCTTTTAAAAGCTCACAAGAAAGAAATAGAAGTTGAAAAATAAGAGAATGAAATGAAGCTTCTATCCAAAAGAAAAATAACAGAATCAATTCGACCTGTAGTACTTGAACAGGCAAATGAAGCCGAGTGTGTTATGAAGGCACGCAACCTCTTAGCATCTGAACTTACAAAAATTATGATCAAAATTCAATACAAGAAAATTCCAGTACTCGCTTAAATAGATTTAGACACTTCCCTTTAGAGCTACCTAATTCTAGAGGACTCCTTTGATAAGAAAGTCATCAATGATCATTGATATTCTTACAATATTTATCCATTCAGGTATCTCTTGAGTGATGGTAAATTCTAGATGGAATTTACTAATGAATATCAAGTACTCACTCAAGCAAAGTTTAAAGAGTGTAGATACTAAATATAGCTAAATGCTGTTCTCCTTGGCAGAGATCATTTTGCTTTCAAACTTCCACTCTTTGAAATGACCCTCAGAGATTTCATAGCTGATCAAAGAAATCATAAGAAGCTTGCATTAATAACAACGCAAACTCTGCAAGGTGTGAAAAAACTTCACAAATTAGGTTTTCTCACAGTCTGAGAATATAATGATAAACTTTTCACCTGTAAGAGTGACTATAATTGATTTCAATAGAGCTTTAAGAATTGAGGTATCAAGACTAGGTAGCGTTATGGGAACTCCTGGTTATTATCCAGAAATAGAAGACTGGAGAGATGGAGACCACACGATCCAAAGGTGCGTTTTGAGTGATTAAATTAAATACATTTACTAAAAATTTCACATTAAAACCTATTAATATCCACAACCCCTAACAAATTCCCTACAAGTCAAAGCACTTATAAACCTCATTAAGGGGTTTTGGGGTTTTGAATAGAACATCTTTAAAATCACTATTTAAAGTTTTGATGTGCGTCAACAAAAAGTATTAATTTATTTATAAATAAAAAATAAATAATCCATCCACACTAAGAACCTCAAGATTGTCATTGTTTATTATTCAAATCTGTCCCCAACCTACCTCATCGTGCTCCTCACCCCTATATTTTTCCACACCTTTAAATTCTTCGAAGGACTCAATTTGGTTAAACAATACAATTTTATCATTAAAAAGCATAGTAAATTAGCGGCACCTAAATTCTTTGGATCTAAACTTTTTAATGAGGGCAGATTTTTTTAATCTCTTTTCAAATTCACGTAAAATGGATGGTCGATCCTTTTATAAATATGTCGTTCTAATATAAAATTATTCTTTTCAATACATTTCTAGATGCAGTAAATCTTTCAGCTCAAATTAAATGAAGAATTTATCGTTAAATTTAAATAAATTTAATAATGAGTATTCAAACTTTTGTCAATTTTTCATGTTTAATTTTTAATGCTTTAAAATTGTAAATGCCCTATTTACCACTGAATTTTTCTGGCAGATTTTTGGTACTTTTGATTCTATAAAATTCCACTTTATCAATTTCCTATATTAATAGTGCCCGAATATGATCTTGTCCTATTTATACAAGCAATCTAAATTGCTAGGATTTTAACAGACCTTATTATTAAATGTTAATATTTTCTCATATAAAAATAGCTAAGTTACCAATAAATATATTTAAATATAGGTACTTTTCGTATTTTAGAAAGACATTTTTATTTGCTTAATTTTTTAAAGTTATTACTCCTTAAAATAGTGCAAATATTTTCCAAATAAACACTAGTCTTATTCAATTAATACAAAAACTATTTTCTCATAATATAATATTATATCATTGACTATCATACCAGAGTGATTAATTTTTCATAAATCAGTGATATCTATTATTATTTATAAATATTTTATGATTTTATAGGTACTTTATATGGTCTTTTTTTTTTAAAAGTGGAAATAATAATCAAAACCCCAAAACCCATTAATGAGGTTTATAAGTGCTTTGATTTGTAGGGAATTTGTTAGGGGTTCGGGTTATTAATTAAATGCGAGACAAAAATACAAGCTTTGGGGTATATTTATGATGAAGAGTATATAGATTTAGTGTTTAAACTGCGCTATGGATGTGATATATACAGTGAATAAGTCAAACCAGTACTTAATTAAAAGTCTATCGGACTTCTCTTAAAGCGAAGTCCATCAACTGTTCGCTCTCACTGTTTGTTATCTTTGTAATTAAAGCAATAATAACTGAATTCTAAGTCTAAGAGGAAATCAAAGTTCCTATAGAAGCATATTGACTATCTTATCAATGAAAAAATTTTGAAGTATCGGGCTCACTTCTCTCTCGACCAACGAGCACTTATGTTTCACCGCCAGTTCCCTGAGTTGAAGATCTCTGCTTAGTCTATAGCAAACATTTATAAACGAAATAGTATCTCTTACAAAGGTGTGAATCGTATCAAGAGAGTAATTGATTTCACTCTGCCATTTTACAACAACAACTTAAATTATATTTATGATTAAATGCAGAGAGCTAATAGAATAATATTAAGTTTATACATGCTGACGAGGCTGTGTTTACCTTCAACACTTTCATCTAGAAATCTTGGTATAAGAGACATAGTAATATAGAGGTATATGAATAAAAAGTCAAGGCATAAACAATGGCAATTCTTGGAGGAATTAGCGAGAATGCTGGTTTAAAAACTTAACTTATTCATCCTCGCTCTATTAAGACAGAGCAGTATATAAAATTCTTAGAACAGCTGAGAGAGAAGTACCCTGAATAAGAGATAATACTATTCGTTGATAATATTTCTGTTAATAAGACCAAAGAAACAAAGAAGAGTTATGAACAACTTAGAATAACGCCAGTGTTCAACGTGGTATATTAAAAGGTCATTACAAAAAACTGCTGCTATGTAGACTTCATTAAAAGTTCAGCGAAGAGAGTAGATAATTAATTGGCTTAAAATTGTGCTAAAGAAGGGAGATTGAATGTATATAAATAAGATTTGTAGTTAAGTTAATGAATATATAAGTCACATTTAAAATTCTTTAGAGGGAGCTGGCTTCTCTTTCCTTTCTTCTACTTCTTGCTTCCCTCCTCCTAAGTTTCTTCTCTTGCAGCCAGCTACAGCATCTATGTTCATTGACTCTGGAGGCTAAATATTTGAATAAAGTCTCTTGCTAACTTCATACTTTGTCTGCGACTTTCGCTCTCTGTGAAGCTTGCTCTATTCCTTCATCAAGAAAATACCAGTACCAGATTTTTATAAAGAGTTAAACTATAAATCTTACTTGAAATATAAGGATGCTTCTGCAGCTCTGATAGCCAGCTCTCACTTATCTTGATCCCTTGTTTGTCCTTATCTTCTGAAGAGATGCTGACCTTTTCTTATGAGATTCTTGAATAATTTCTTTCAAGTAATCTCCTTTAATCATTGCAAGTATGCCAAAGAAAGAGTTTCTTTCAGGTAGTTTATTTGACAACTACTTCTTAGTAGGCAGGTACTGCGAAACCTCTGGGTCATTCATAGCATCATCATATAAGTTAATAACTGAGATTTCTGGATAGTTTGGAATCTCTGCAAACTTTACATCTTAAGTTTTCAATGCTTTCTTCTCTTCGCAGAGTATCACTCTTAAAAACGAAATTTTAGTACCTTCCATCGTTGGCAGGAACAAACCAACTACATAATAAAGATGACTTACTATGAGTTCATTACCTTGCTGCACCAGGTAGCGGTGCAAATCCTCCTTGCTTCTAAATCTTTGAATCAATACCTGTGCTTACACCCTTTTCATTGCATCATTCATTGACTCCATCTTGCTTACAGATCTAAGAAATGATATTCAAATTTAAGTTTATTGATTTCAATTATATACCTATGTAAATCTTAATATTAAATATGGGCAACCTCTGAGAAGGATATGGAGAAGGTTTTGAGAACTGGTTTCAAACTTGAGAGATTGATATCAATTTCGACAGTTATAGTTCCATATTTTTAAATTTAAATTGGGACGTACTTCATTAGGAGCACCCTAATTTTAATCATAAAATCACAAAATACCTCCTAAAACAGTACGTACTTAATTAGGTGCACCTCCTAAATCGGTACGTGCTATAATCTACTTATTATTGATTGTAAAAATGGCCACAGATTCTACTATCTCTAAAGCTAATTCGTCTCTTTTTTCTCGGTATCTTACTCTTTTACAACCAATCTCTCCAAGAAAGCTCTCTGCCTTTAAATTTTACTTATTGGCTCTATGCTAAAGAGGAGGTTTTATAATTTTAAATTCAAATTTAAATTTGAGCGGTAACCTTTTGAGAAAGCCAGCTTCACTTCCATCAAATTAAATAAGACTTTCCTTTGGAAATTACAAAGAAATGTGATAGATGTGAGCAAAATACTGTTAAAGAACTACCAGAGTTATCTCTCGAGGTCTCTGTTATCAATATTGAAATTAAGATATCAAGTAAAAGACAGACAAGTGTCTGAAGACAGAGAGGAGGAGAAATTAATAAATTAAATTTCTATTTAAGCTGAAGATGTAGACGTGAATTATTGTGAAAAGTGCGAGAAAGATTTTGCTCATAAGTCTAGCTGGTACAGACATATGAAGGAGCTTAGAGAAGGCAAGCCAACTGTCTACTTAAAGCATGATAAAATTGATGGAAAGTACGATTGCTTTGAGTGCCATAAGCATTACATTATACTAGAGATTTAATAAAGCATCTTTTAAAAGTTCACAAGAAAGAAAAAGAAGCTTAAAATTAAGAAATTGAAATGAAGCTTCTATCCAAAAGAAAAATAACAGAATCAATTCGACCTGTAGTACTTGAACAGGCAAATGAAGCAGAATGTGTTATGAAGGCACGCAACCTCTTAGCGTCTGAACTTACAAAAATAATGATAAAAATTCAATACAAAAAAATTCTAGTACATGGTTAAATTGATTTAGACACTTCCCTTTAGATCTACCTAATTCTAGAGGACTCCTTTGATAAGAAGTTTTTAAGGATCATCGAAATGCTTACAAGATTTATCCTTTCAAGTATCTCTTTTTGTGACGATAAATTCTAGATGGAATTTACTAATAAGTATTAAGTACTCACTCAAGCTAGTTTAAAGAATGCAAATACATAATAAAGCTAGATGCTGTTCTCCTTGGCAGAAATCATGTTGCTTTGCTTTCAGGCTTCCACTCTTTGAAATGACGCTTAGGGATTTATAGCTGATCAAATGAATCATAAGTAGCTTGCATTAATAACAATGCAAACTATTCAGGGTGTGAAAGAGCTTCACAAATTAGGTTTTGTACACAGAAATTTGAAGCCTGAGAATATTATGATAAACTTTCACCTATAAAAGTAACTATAATAGATTTCAATAGGGCTTTAAGAGTTGAGGTATCAAGACTAGGTAGCGTTATGGGAACTCCTGGTTATTATCCAGAAATAGAAGACTGGAGAGATGGAGACCACACGATCCAAAGGTGCGTTTTGAGTGATTAAATTAAATACATTTACTATAGATTTCACATTAAAACCTATTAATAACCCCAACCCCTAAATAATTCCCTACAAATCAAAGCACTTATAAACCTCATTAAGGGGTTTTGGGGTTTTGAATAGAACATCTTTAAAATCACTATTTAAAGTTTTGATGTGCGTCAACAAAAAGTATTAATTTATTTATAAATAAAAAATAAATAATCCATCCACACTAAGAACCTCAAGATTGTCATTGTTTATTATTCAAATCTGTCCCCAACCTACCTCATCGTGCTCCTCACCCCTATATTTTTCCACACCTTTAAATTCTTCGAAGGACTCAATTTGGTTAAACAATACAATTTTATCATTAAAAAGC
>ARYC01011104.1:0-13544 GCA_000711775.1 Oxytricha trifallax
TTGCTCAAGATCATGTAGCTTTTCGTCTTCCTCTATATTAAATGACATTAAGAGACTACATTTAAGATTAGAGGACACCAAAGTAGTTACCTCTTATTCTGACAAATATTTGCAAAGGCATTGAGGAGCTGCACTTTCTTGGATATGTTCATAGAGATTTGAAGCCTGAGAATATAATGCTTGACTTTTCACCTCTCAGAGTAGTAATAATAGATTTCAATAGATCATAGAGAGTTGAAGCATCAGGACTTGGCAACGTGTATGGTACTCCTGGATACTTTCCAGAAAGAGAGGACTGGAGTAATGGTGATATTAAGTGGGATATATGGGCTCTAGCAGCAATTATTTGTGAATGCGATATGGCAAGAAATGATTACTATAGCTGCAAAAGAGAGAAAGATTCAAAACAGAGAATACAGCAATATCTAGACTAGAATAAGATAAAAGGTAGAATGAAAGACATGGCTGAGTAGATAATTATTAAGCCTAATCACAGAGCTGACCATGAAATAGACTAAATTGTTAGTTGGATAGGAGAGATAAAGTTTAGAAAGCTGCCTCATGATGCTAAAGTACTGTTTGAGTGAATAATAAATAAAAAACACTTGCATTACACACTAATTTATATTACATTATAACCCTAAACCCCTACATAAACCCTATTAAAACCCTAATAAAGCATGCGTTAATAGTCTACTTTCATCAATCAAAAACTCAATCAAACAACTTCAGGGGTTTTGGGGTTTTGATTCGTCATCAGTAATGACTCTCTTCTCTATTTTTTCTTCAAGAGTGAGGTAGCTTTCTAGGCAACAATCTAATTCAATAATTTTTAATATGGGAATCTTCATTGCCTCTATTTTAACCATAATTTTATTGATCTCAGAGACTGGAAAGTTCTTGACTGCTTTCTCATTTTAACTTACTTCTAGACTTCAACTCTAAGAGACTCCACTGGATTTCTTGATCTTCTCTTTTCGAGGAATCTATTCCCTGTAGGTTGATGAATTAAGACAAAAACTTTAATTGTGCTTATTCTTTAAGTGCACTTTGAGGTCTCTAGTATGAGAATATGGCTTCTCACAGAACTCACAGACATACTTCCATCTTTCTTTTAATGCTTGAGATATAACCTTGGCATATCGTTGTGTATATCTCTCAAGTGTCTCTTATAAGTTGCTTGTAAGAGAAAACTTTATTGCATTCTTTGTATTAATAGTCAACTTTGGCTGGTATTTATTAATGCTCTATGGCTGGTTGTTTAACCTCCTCCTAAATATGCAAAGCTTCTTTGATAACCTCCTTCTTAACTTATATTTAAATCTCAAAGCTAGACTGGGCAAAGTTGTCATAAGTAGGCTCGCACTGAGTACAAGCGTATCTGATCTCTACTTTTCTTGGTTGCTGGAATGAACTAACTTTTATTGGCTTGATCCAAGTAATGCCGCTCTTCTTAACAGGTTAGCGCTCATTTAAGTTTGCTGATATATTTTATTAATAATAATGATAAAATTTACCGAGATAAACTACTATAGTAGAGTATAAGAAACTCTGGTAGATTCTTTGCTGAGAGGAAAGAAATTAATTAATCATAAAAGACTGTAAGTTGACATATTTTATGAGAATTTTATTCGTTTTAGTAAATTAAATTACTCCTAATGAAGTTTTGTTTCTCTAGGAGGTCCTCCAAATCAAGTTTGAACTTAATTTGGAGGTATAGTTATTAAACATTTTTTAATTTAATATGCTCCTAATTAAGTTTTAACCTTAAAATTTAACTCCTTATAAAGTTTTGAAATTAATTTGGAGGACCTCCTAAAATAATTAAACATTATTAGGAGCAATTTAATGGAGATAGATTGATAAAAGTGGAAATCAATCTGTGAAACTTGGAGCAAGTTTTTCAATGCTTCTCCGCATATCTTTTCAAGGTTGGCCCTCCCTATTTAGTAATAAGATTTTAATAAACTTAGAATGCATATCCATAATTTTAAATTTCATTAACATTCTAGAAAAAGGAAGCAAGATGGAGTCTATGAATGATGCAATAAAGAGAATTTAATCTCAAGATTTAATAGGAAAATTCGAAATAAAGAGGACCCTTATAGATATTTGGTATAGCAAGGTAAGTTCTTAAGTAAGATTAATAAATCAATATAGTTGGATTGTTCTTACCGACTTAGGATTTAACTAAAATCTCATTCTTAAAAGCCTTACTGAGGGAAGAAAAAAAGATTTTAAGTCTAATGAAATTAGGATGATTGAGATACCTAACTACCCTGAAATATCAGAGACAAACCTATATGACGATGCTATGAGTGATCCGGACGTAGCTCTCTACCTTCCATCAAAGCTACAGCTCTCTAATTAGTTGCCAGAGAGAAAATTCTTCTTTGGTGTTCTTGCAACTCTGAAACCTGTGTACTTAAATGAAGTTATATAAGAAGCTCACAAGAAACGCTATAGCATCTCTCCTGAAGAAAAAGAGAAGCAAGGTATTAAAATAAGTGATACCTGGCTTTAGGAACTGCAAAAGCATCCTTTCATCTCAAGTAAGCTTAGTCTTCTAACTTTATAGAAAAACCTTGCACTATTATATACTTGATGAAAGAGCGCAGGCAAATTAAACAGAGAGAGATAGTCTCAAGTAAAGCATGAATTGAGTAAGAGACTCTTCAAAGATTTCTTAAAGCCAGACGAGATGAAAATATGAACATAGACGCAGGGGCCGGCATCAAGAGAAGAAACATAGGCCCAAGCAAGCCTTAAGAGGAAGAAAAGAAAGAGAAGCCAAATCTCTCTACGGGTAAATTTAATATGTGAAATTATTCATTCGTTTAAATCAAATACTTATTTATATACACAAAATCTCCCTTCTCTTGCGCACAATTTAGCTTTCTCATCACTGACTCTCTTAGCAGCACTCTTAATAAAATAGACTGTATCTATCTTCAAATCATGCATCAAGTGATAGAGTAAAAGTTTCTTGTAGTGGCCCTTCAATAACCCCCAATATAATTCAATTCCATTGAACTAAGGGCTGTAAGGAACATTAAATACAGGCGTTATGTTTAATCTTTCATATTCTTTCCTTGAGTCTTTAGTTTTATGAACTGACAAGTTATCAACGAATAGAATAATCTCTTAGTAAGCATACTTATCTCTTAGCTATTGCAAAAATTTAATATATTATTCAGTCTTAATAGAGCGAGGGTGGATAACATAAGTCTCAAGCCCACTATCTTCACTGATTCCACCAAGGATTGCATGAGTTTACACCTTAACCTTTAGTCATAAACTTCTATATTACTATACCTCTTGTACCAAGACCTTGATATAAAGGTATTGAATGCAAATACTGCCTCATCAGCGTGAATGAACTTTATATCATGCTCTTAAGACCTCTGCATTTAATCGAATATATAATTTAAAATAGTCTTATAAAATAAAACATTAAAGTCAATCACTCTCTTAATACGATTGACTCTCTTGTAAGATATTCCGTTCTTTTTATATATGTTAGCTATCGATTAAGCAGATTGTGAAGCTCAGGAAATTGGCGATCAAACATCACAGCCTCTAGGCTAGAGAAAAATGAGCCCAGTATTTAAGAGTCTTATCATTAATAAGATATTCAATATGATGCTGCTAAAATTTTAAAGCTCTCTTAGACTTAGAATTAAGATGCTATCTCTTTAAATTCAATGCTAATAGACAGTGAGACCTAACAGTAGCAGGAGATTTATGGAGCACATGCAATAGACGTATAATTCAGACAGCCTTGAGTTATTCACTATATTCATCACATCCATATCGCAACTTAAAAAATAAATCTATATACTCACAGTCATAAACTGACCCCAAACCTCGCATGTACTCACTTAAATTACTTATATTTAAATCATAAACCCCTTCATAAACCTTATTAAAACCCTAATAAAGTATGCACTAATGGTCTACTTTTATCAATCAAAAACTCAATCAAACTACTGAAAGGGTTTTGAGGTTTTGAATGAATTATTCGACATTTGTTACATTTTTTAAATTATCAAAAGTAGATTGCTTAATGATTAAATAAATCATTAAATCTATGGTATTTTTTGGGGAATAAACAATTATTTAACAGTGAAAAATTTGTAAAAATTAAAAAAAAAGCATTATAATTAAATATTATATTTTTTATATTGATCAACATAAAGACTTAATTAAGATTTATTATAATAAAAATAAAATTTATATCTTCTTCAGATTTTATAATCGGGTGAATAATTTACCTTCACATTTTATTTTTCAGAAATAAAATTAACAAAAATAATATCATTTTATTAATGTGACGTTTTATAATTATTATAAGTTTAAAAATGAATACCAACCATTTTATATAGAGCAAAATAAAGAAAAGATTTTGTCAATTAAAAATACAAACCAGCAACTTTAAAAACATCAAAATTAATCAATAATTTAAATTTCGTTGACTATTGAAAATTGAATTTATTTTATTTAAAAAAATTGTTGGTTTTATCATCTTTTAATCGGCATGATAATTTAAAATTTTTAACATAAAAATTAATCACTTTAATATTATAATCGATAAGAACCATCCCAATCTTAATAATTTTTTATATTTGTGACAGGGAAGGTAATGGGTAGAAATATTACTAGAATTAATCTTGCTATTGTATTAAAATATATAGTAGTGGAAAAACTATTAAATATTAATTAATTTTAAATAATGTATAATTAATGAGTTATTATAATTTGTTTATAAAATCAATTATAAAATAAGGTATTCAATAGATTTTTTAGATAAAACCTGGATTTAAAGCCGATAATATGATAAATTTCATTGAATTCAGTATTTTTTAATTACCAACATCAATAAGATTTTTTATTTTGAATAATTGTAATTTACAAGTAAAATAAATTCATTCAATTTTAAAATCAATCATAATTGAACAATATTACTATAAGTATGTGTCTTTTAAATATTCCCTTCATTTAATTACCCTAAATATTTATTTAACATGCCAGTTATTTAATTAATTAATAATTTTTATAATTTTGCTTATTATTAACTTAAACATTACAACTAAATTTATATTTAGGATTAATGGTATAGGATTTATATTAGAACTTAATTTAAATTATTAAAGACATAATATTAAATTGAACTTTGAATCTTTGGAGCTTACCATGTTCTTATGTTATTGTTAAAACAAAAAGTAATTTTTTTTTTTTTTGAGGCGCTAGATCCACCCTTGCAATTTATATTTGAAAGATTATATTAATATATTTATTTAATTTTGACAGGTTTGGATTCAATATTATATAATAATAATTTTCAAATTATTTTTAATATTAAATCATTGATAAAAAATGATTTATGGTATATCTATTAATATTGATGACTTTAGTTAAACAATATATAAGTTAAAAGTATTTCAATATTTTATTGGTAACTTTTTTGTCAAAATATAATTAAAATAAAGAAAACTTTATAGATTATTATATAAAAGTACGTTAGTAACACAAGTATTTCCCTTATTTTTGTTAAAATATGAAATTATTTATTTATTACTCTTTGTTTTATGCAATATTTGAGATTTATATAAATAAATTATTTTAATTAAATTGATTGCTTACTAACCCTGATTTGCATTAAATTGATCTATTTTTTAATTATTTAATTATTGTAAACTTTTCATAGTTTCTATAAATAAATTAATTAAAATAGCAATTAGAGACAGTTGAAATTAGTAAGAATCTTAATAATATTCGTTCTATATAAAAATAATTAATTGTTTAATTAGTTTTACATTTAAATAGCTGGGTAATGGCCCCCAGGGCGGGGCAACATAAAATTTTTTTTAAATTAAATTTTTATGTATAAATTATAAAAATTATATGAAATTATTGTATATCAATTTTTTATACCTATAAAAATCTCAACCATGCTTTCACAAGTGACTAAATTATTTATCTTAATGATATAAATATTCAATTGTCTGCTGTAGAATTCTCACTTATTATCATTTTGATTTTTTATATTTATAGTATTTTAATTTTAAATTAGCTAATAAAAAATAAATTGAATTCTAAATTACAGGCAGTAAATAATTTCATCAATGAAGAAGCTTTAATATTTGATATTACTAGAGATGATAAAAAGACAATAGACTTTTTGAGAGAACAGGGCTTTCTTGAAATAGAACCAAAATGTAATATTTGTCAACAAAAATACAAACTTGAGAGAGACTAAGATATGATTGATGGCTTTCGCCTAAGATGTTTAAGGCCTTGTAGATCCTCAAAAGCAATATCAGATACATTCTTTTTCAAAAATCATAAATAACCTTTAAAATTATGGACACTAATAGCTATGTATTATTTCCTTAATGGTTTCAATGCTAAATCCACAAGCAAAGAATTAAGAAGAAATAATATTAAAATTAAATATCACACAATCCAGAAAATATATAAGGAATTAAGAGCTTACATTAGTAAAGGCTGGAAAATCTATCAAAATGGCTATAGTTTATCAGGAGAAGTTGAGGTTGATGAATCGATGTTTACTCAAGGAAGGTTAATATTTTATGAGGATTAATTAAGACTATAAAGAAGAAATAGAGTTGCAAGGTAAATTTGGGTTTTTGGGATGGTTGAGAGATAATCAAAGATTGCTAAAGTATTTATTGTGCCTAACAGAGGGGCTGACACATTAGAGGAAATTATTTTTGACAACATTGAAGAAGAATCTATTGTAAATACAGATGGTGCAAGATTTTATTAAAGTATTGATTGGGAAAATCTAAATAGGACACATTAAAGATTTGTCCACGCAGGTATAAGAGCACCATTAGCTCCAAGAGGAGTAAGACCATAAAATTTTAGAGGTACTAATTAAGTAGAATCATTATGAAATAGTGTAAAAAGATATATTAAGAAATTATACGTTGCAATACATGATGAAAACTTTGAATTATTCTTATATGAAGCCATGTGGAGAAGATATACTGATATGAATAATTTAGACCCTTGTGACAGCATGCTAGAGTTTTTATTTAGAGGTATATAAGCTTGAGTTAGTATAATTTCATATAATTTTTATAATTTATACATAAAAATTTAATTTTTAAAAAAATTTTATGTTGCCCCGCCCTGGGGGCCATTACCCAAATAGCTTTAAAATCTCTTATATTCAGGCTTCGTTTAAAAAAAAATTAAATTAATATTTCAATAAGCATTTTAAAAATATTTTTTTACATTAATATTCTATATTAAATCAGCCTATAAATTATTATGTTTAATCAATTATAATCTCATTTAATATTAAAAAGTAATACTTTTAAGCTATTTTAATATAATCATAATAACTTATAATAGATCGCCATTCTAGAAGGAAGCAAATCTATGATCAAAATTTCTATTTGTGAATTAGAGTTGCTTTGGAAATATTAAGATATGAATAGGTTGCCTCCGCCATAACAACTAGGTTTAGTTGATTAAAAGTTTTCTTCCAGATTTAAATTTCTTGAGAATAAATCTTTGATTTAATTTGTAAAAAACATAATATTTTCTTCCAATTTATATCTCAATATTTTAAACGCAATATATACTAATAATACTATAGAACTAAAGTAAGTTTTTAAAATTTAGCGATGTATGTTTTCAATTAGGCATTTGCTAACTTTTTGACTTGGTCTTGTGTAGATATTCTGTTTTTTAACTTTTAAAATTTTTATTAGATTAAGTGTTTAATGAGTAATCTATAGCGAAGTGTTCCTTTTCTTCTTATAGCTAATCAGATTAATTACATTTAAATATATAAATAATAGCTGACCTGTTAATGCAATAAGGCACACTTAGTTAGGGAGTGTAATTATAAATTGAGAAAACTTTCTTATTTTCTCTCAATCCGAACTCTTCTATTGTTTAGATTAAAGTAAGTTTTATATAAATTGGTATTTTAATAAATGAAATAAAATTTCACAAACTCATACTTTAATTACATTAAAAACATCCCATTTTAAAACGAGAAATTTTCAAGCTTCTTCATTTTCTCATGAAATAAAGTTTTATGAATCTATTTACAATTAAGAATCGAATATTTCTTAGCCTTTTTGATTATTAAAGGTATTTGTCATTCAGTTTTATAATTATCAATAAAAACAAGTTATGCACGCTTTTAATATAGTTTTAAGTCCTTTTTAAGGTAACAAACTACTCTTAGATAAAAATTAAAGGATCAAATAAAGAACACTAAATAACATATTTATAAATTCTAAATTCACAAAGAGTTATAAAAGAAGAGATAAAAATTCAAAAAATTAGACCTGTTTACTATTGTAATTTTTATAAAGATTAAATAAGGAATATATTATTAGTTGTAAGAAAATTATTTTTTGCATGTCATCAACTTTACTTTAATTTTTTTTCTCTCCATATAATAAACAAGGGAATTTTCTCTGAGATTAAAGTTTATAAACACTTTTGTCTAAATAAATAATTAATCTTTTGCTTTTTAAAAAAAATTAGATTTAATACCCTAAGCTTTTCAGTAGTCTAATTTAAAATTTTGATTGATAAAAGATGTTAATGAAATTATCCTATATAAGGTTTATAATAGCTTGTTTTAAGTAAGTTGAATTGAGGATAAAATAAAATAAGTTTTGGCCAGCAATTTTTAGTACAGAGGGAATTAATTTGTTTTTATTTCCAAATCATGATCATTATAGCAACTTATAAAAATCATCTTAATAATTTCAGGCAAAAGATAAACAAAGCTAAAAATCTCATATTTTTGAATCTCTAATATCCAACTATAACCCTATTTAATTTTAAATATATCCCAATTTTGAATAAATATACATTTTTTTTTTGCAAAAAATATCAGTCAAATGATTTTTATAGGTTCTAAGTTTTTATCAAAGGTATTTTAGTAGTATTCTGCTACTGGAGTCTCATCTTTTTCTACTTGGCATTTGCCATAGTATTTTGCGACATTTATAAATTTCTTCTCAGTGGAGAATTCTTTGGATTTCATGATATAGGAATTGTGGTCTGGAAGCTTATTTTTGTGGCGGATTGATGCCTTGTAATTTAGAATTTTCCAGCATTTGCTGCACAACACATCTGCATTACTTGTCGATTTAGAATATTTTAATCTTAAAATCTGCAAGATTTAATTAAAAATTTAAATAATAATTCTTAAAATGAAGACCAATATATTTTATATAAATTTAAGGGGTAGGGGTGGAGGGAAATTTCCTGCCAACTTTAATGATAAGAAAAAATTCTTAGGGAAGTTTCCTGGCAAGTAAATTATTATTCTCATTTTTTTCCTCATTTTTATTTTAGTTGTTATTATTTCTAACAACTTTTAAATACAATAAACATTTGGCATACATGAGAATGAAGATGTAATAGCCAATTTCTGCTGAGCTTTTAAGTAATTCTCTCTATAAGCTTTATTTTTCTATACAAATGCATTTTAATTTATAGTAAAAATTATAACTTCAATTTAAGATTCCTATTTATATTTAACTAAAATTATTTATATTAGTAATACCTTAAAACTAATTGACCCTAATTTTTGAAGACAGTAAAGGATGTTTGATAAATATCCTAAGAAAATATTAAATTAAAAAAAATATTTATATTTAATTTTATGAAAAATTATGAAATTATATATAATAAAATTTACTTGCCAGGAAACTTCCCACTTGCTAGTGAACTTCCCCCCAAATTTAATTATATTTTATTAATATTTTCTCAATGTATTGATAAATATCATTTTAACTTTATAAAGTTAATTTTAATTAGAGTTCTATGACATATATTCAAGTAACTAAATGTCAAATTAAAAACGAATATAAAATTTATTCTAATAAAACATAAATATTTTTTCAAAGTGGCTTCTTCGTTAACATAAAATCGATGTAGTTTTATCGCATTTTTATTGTATGAATATATTTAATGCACATTTTTTTCTTTTAACAATAATTTTAATTTTTAATAATTATAATAGTAAAAACTCTTTTATTTTTGTAACATTTGCTTATGTTTTCTAGAATCTATTGACCTGTCATTTTTCTATAATTACTAATCCTTATCCATGAAATAAAAGCATAAGTGTGTATGTTTTAAATAATTGCTAAAATTTTCAATTAAATTGTAATCAAAAGATTTAGTACGGATTCTATCACATTAATTTAAGTAAATAATTTAATAATAAAGTTAATTTATCTGTGTAATTTATGCCAAATCATTTGAAATTAATCAGAATACTATATATAAAGCATAGATAATTTTAAGTATTTAGAGTAAATGCGGAGAAGTTTGAATAAATAAGTCTAGATGTTGAGAGAGTTGTATATAACAAGAAGTTATTAGTTAATTTTAAAGATTTTAAGAAGTTTGAGATTTATTTATAGAGTAAAATTTAAGCTTGGTATCGTTGAATTATTTATTAAAGTTTCAAAGCAATTAATGTCAAAATATATTTGAAATGAGGAAATTGCAAAAATATATTAAATATGTGATATTTGTATTTTTATATTGCTCTTTTTACTGATATTAATTTTAATTTTATAATTTTATACAGCCGATAATTTGACTCATCTATTGATCAAATTAAATTTATCATTTCTTACCTATAGGAGATTTAAATTTTGACTTTAAAATTTTAATTCTTTATCAATTAAAATCTCACACTGTTGATAAAAAGTGAAAAACTGGCACTTTTACTTTAACTATATTATCTTAATAACCTAATTTACATAAATTTTCATATGATCATAATGATAAGCTAAAATAAATTTTTATGGAAAAAAATTAAAATTTTTCAATATCACTTCACTCAAGTGTAAGACCCTAAAACTCTCCAACCTACTTATATTAAAAAAGTTAGACTCTGATGGAATAGGCAGAATACCAAAGTTCAGAGTAATAGATAAATGATGTGATTTTGACTCTGACTTTGCAATTATTTCACTATAAAGTAGTGGTGCTGTTTTTTACGATGTATAAAACATAAAATAAAATTATTGAGTTTCAAATAATTAGGCCTAAGTGGAAATCATGGGAGAAGATTAATGAAATAAATCAAGTTTTTATTAGGATAATAATTTTAGAGATTAAAATAATGGGGAAATGCCGAAAATTTTATTTTATTCATCTTTCCCATTCAAAATATTATGATGGTTTACTAACAATTTGATATATAAACTAATTTGTAATATAAAATTTAATGCTTCTACAATTAAGAGTTGATTTTTCGAATTTGATCAATCAATGAGCTAATTTATTGGCTGTTTAAAATTACCAATTCAAATAAATAGCAGTTAAAACAGGAATATAAAAGAAACTAATACCTCATGTATAATTATTTATTTAATTTATTTTTGCAATATTCCCATATCAAAATATTTTGGTAATATTTAAAGTGAAATATTCCAAATTAATTTGTTTAAATCATAATATAGTATAGACTACTAATAAAGAGATCACTACAAATTAAAGTAATTTAATATACTTTTTTAATTAAATTTGGGGGTATTAAATTATGATTTTTTATACAATTAATATTATTGCTAAAATAGAATTGAATCAGGAAATTGTGAAAATAAAATTAAAATTAAATAAATAATATAATTAGACCAATGGAAAAATGCGTAAACCCCAAATCCCCTCAATTTCAAAACCCCTGTTTTTTTGTTGCTATGTGTCATTTTTTTATTAGTAGTTGGTCAAAAAATTTAGGGGGCTGGTCAAAATTATATATGTACTTGTAAAAATTGATACATCTCAAATTTAGGGGTCTTTATAATTAGGGAAGTTGGGACATTTGCTAAATTAGCGATTTCAGAGATTTGCGTAGTTTAGGCCAAAATAGGGACTTTTTCATAAAAACCTCTCTCATTTACCGAAAAGGCTTGAAAGTAGGGTAACTCCATTAAAGATTGGAAGTTTTGCCAAAATATCGCATTCAGGCATAATTGCGATAATATGAAAGGAAATGCAACTAAGTAGAATCGCGAAGGAAGTGGCCATTTTAAGAGTGCAAATGTGAAATAGAAGCAGTATTTAAGAATTGAGTGTTGTAAAGAGTGAATTAGGACATTTTTAAGTAAAATATAAATAGTGTTATTAATTATAATAATCTGCGATGAATTTAAAACTGACATAACAGGGGAAATTGTAAAGGGAAACAGGTTTTATACACTACTTCAGCTATGAAACAAACATCATCACACAAAACCGAACCGAAGAGTGTGAATCCACTTCTTAATACTGAATGCCCACATCTCCTGGATGCCTTCTTTTCTTAAATTCTGAACGATTTCTGCAACCCTCTTCACCAATTGCTGCCTAAAAGTGTAAAGCCCATTTAAACTTACTTGTTCTGAATAGTGTCCATCTTCATCTCCTTCTTTGTAAAGGAGAATAACTGCTCAATTGGATTGAGCCAAGGCGAGTATTCGGCGTTGAAGAGCACATTCACTTTGAACTTTCCGGCTGTGGCTAACATCTCTGAATATTTATGAATGACTGCGTTGTCCATCAGCAGGACCACTTTCTTAGAGTGTAGTTCTTTGTCAGTTCTTACACTGCGTAAGGTATGGTAGATAAAGTTTTCAAAGAGAACTGAGTCAAAAGCTCCTTCTATCACTTGACTGGAGATAATTCTATCCTAGGAAATCGCAGCAATATAAGACATTGAGAATTGCTATCTCTTAGTTGAGCATTTCTTAATTGACAACTCTCTCACTTTCATCCCATAGTGTCCCAGGTTCTGCTTCATCTCGCTCTAGTATTCCTAATGCTTTTCAAGTGAGGGTCTATAAATAGCTGGGGCCAAAGCTTTTAGTAAGAGCCCCTTTCACTCTGCAAGTTTCCCTGCTCTGACCTAGGGTTCGATGAGTCTTTGTGGAAGCTACTTGAGAGTTTTAATTTCCTAGGAGTGACCGCAAACCGACTTTCCAACTTGGTTTCGGCACCTAGGTCAACAGACTTCTTCCTCGAAGATTCCAGTTTTATTTTTGATATTTTATCGAGAATAGGAGTTAAACCACTCTTCACTTTTGAAGCTGAATTGTCTTCAGACATTACTGATTTCACTGAACTATTTATGCGGAAACTCTGAAAAGTTTTAGTCAAGCTGAATTTCTAGTTGGAGGTCTCAGGGACCTCTAATATCGGGGAGAGATCCTTTGTAAATGCAAGCCGAGTTTTCATTGAAGGGGTCTGAAGTTGCTTTTTTAATGGTTTCAGTTATGGATTTCCCTAAAAGTATTATGCATTAATAATTACCTTAGTATTTTCAATGGTTTTCTAACTATAATTACTGGTTTTCGATGACTACTTTCACCCCCTTAGAACTTTCGCTCCATGAATTTAGATTGGAGTGCTGACATGATTCTTTGGCGTCTAGGATATTTCTTAAACCCCTATCATACCTTAGGTCCTATAAAGCTTTTAATTGCAAAATTGCTAATTGCTTACGAAATTGACTTAGCCATACCGAATTTTCCACTTTTAATATT